>JAXIVJ010015159.1:0-32432 GCA_036785665.1 Chirona hameri
TTTTCATTGAAATAAGCTATTCTCCCCCCTGAAAATCATGTCTTGCAAAATATGACATTTCCCGAACCCCGCACATCCGGATTCGAGCAAGATGGAGTCTCACCAAACGCCCCAAACCACCACAGCCATCTGGCATCACCAGAGCTAGTCTAAGATTAAATTGTGAATTTCCAGAAAAATGCATTAATTCATAAAGTTGCGATTGATATAAAAAAAAAATCACCGGGAAAAGCCGTGTTCTTACGAGTTATAGACCCATTTACCCAAACACCCCAATCGCCCCAATCGCCCCAATCACCCCAAACGCCCCAAACGCCCCAAACGCTCCAAACGCAAAATCCTTCGTGAAAACGGCAATTAGCGCCCAGGGGCCATAGCTCTACCGGGGTTCGAAACACGGGCTCCCGTGAGAGCCAGCCGTATTAACCACTCGGCTATTACGCCCCCTTAGCGTTCGTACGATAATTTAAAGTCTTAGTCACTAAATTATCCAAATACGACGGACTTGTAACACATACATGGAGCTACGCTACCATCACGAATATGAGCCTCTCCGCAATCTGGATGTTACTTACTGCCACGTCGTCACCAAGAGTCGTAAGTGATTCAGATGCTCGAAGGTGAAAACGATGATCATAAGAACGTTAGCCCTTTAACAAAACTGAATATCTCACTGGACATATAGGTTAGGAATATCTTTATGAAAATACGAAATACAACCAGAGATAAAACGTTATCTTCAGCGAAAGTATATATGAATGTATTTGAGTAAAATATTCAACGAAGGATTTGGCATGTAACTCTTCGTACCACAACTGGTATCACTGTCCCGGCTGGATGTGCTAAAAATGGCTGAATGTAAATGCGTTTGAGGTTTCATTTTCACTCTTTCCATATGTTTGGTGACGGTTGGCGTTAATCGGTAAAGCGCACAAATGCATGCTAATCCAGTGGCAGCTGGCAAGGATGAAAGTGCACTCAAATCGGTAATCGGCTTCGTTATGACGACTACCGATGTGACGCCGCGAAGCGGCTTGAAAATTTTAATTTTACGTCCTGGAAAACGAAATGTTAATATTGGAACCAGACCGTGAGGTGAGATGGCTTGGGGAGATGGTCCTGGCCTGTTCCCACTATTAGCTCTTCGGTCCAGCAAATTGGGCACCGCTGGAGCAGCTTCCGAGTCCGATCTCCTCGTCTTTGCGTTCGCGTCGCCTTTTTCGGAACTCGGCAAACTAGCTCAGCATGTAGCCTGCTTGAAACTTAAAAGTGAATATTTTATGAAGGGAATGGGCACTGGGGCCAGCAATTCCCGCCAAGGAGAGCCTCTGCCAGACACTGAATGCAATTCTTTTTCCCATTTTCCAAATTTGTATAAGCAATTGCGAAACTTATGGCATGCCGCGAAGCGGCGCGAAAATGTCCAGTTTTTGACACTCTAGATAGCTGGATTTTGACTGGACTGCAAAGGCAATTTTTACGATAAATTGTTAATTTTTCCCGCAAAAGGGGGGGGGTCGACCCCCTCCTTCTAAAAGTGAAGGGAGTTTGCCCAGACCTCCCCCGACCCTCCCGTCGGCGACGCCCCTGGCTGACACATATTGCAGCACACACTCTCCTGAGAGGAAAATTGTTAAATTGTTTTGTACTACCACCTGCCCCCCCCCGAATTCAAAAACGCATCAGACTTATCAAATTACCATTTTTAAACCCCAAAAAACATTGCACCAGGTGGGTCAGACATTACCGCTTATTATGACCGCGCCAACCACGGCTAGCAGGCGCTCCAACTATAACAGGCGCTCCAGGCGACGGCTAGCAACCCTTGGGCAGGCTCGAGGGCTACGTTCACAGACTCAATGGGCCTCTGGATAAGCTCGAGAGGGCCCTGAACAGACTCAATGGCCCCTTAAAAAGCCGAGAGGCCCCTGATCAGACTCTAATAGCCCTTGGGCAGGTTCAAGAGGCCCCTGAACAGGATCAATGGACTATTTGGAAAGCTCGAGAGGCCCCTGAACATACTCTAATGGCTCCTAGGCAGGTTCAAGAGGCCTTGAACAGACTGAATGGGCCCCTGGGTAAGCTCGAGAGGCCCCTGGGCAGGTTCGAGAAGCCCCTGAACAGACTCAATGGGCCCCTGGGCAAGCTCGAGAGGCCTCTGGGCAGGCTCTAATGGCCCCTGGGCAGGTTCTAGAGGCCCCTGAACAGACTCGATGGGCCTCTGGGAAAACTATAATGGCCCCTGGGCAAGAGGCCCCACAACAGACTATAATGGGCCCCTGGCCAGGCTCGAGACCCCTGTACATACTCAATAGGCCCATGGACATGCTCGAGAGGCCACTGGGCAGGTTTGTTAGGCCGTAGGTGGGCTCAATTGGCCCCTGGACAAGTGGACATGCTCTAGAGGCCCCTAGGCCGGTTTTGGGGGCCCCTGAGTGGGCTCAATAGGCCCCAGGGCATGCTCTAAAAGTCCCTGGGCATGTTTGTACGCCCTTAAGTGGGCTCAATGGGGCCCCTGGACATGCTCGAGAGGCCCCTGGACAGTTTTTTGGGGCCGATCGGTGGGCTCAATGGGCCCCTGGACATGCTCAAGAGGCCCCCTGGACCGGCCTCGAAAGCCCTTCAGTGTCTCTGAGGGCCCTTGGCATGCACCAGAGTGGCCCTTGCCTGGTTTGAGGGCTCTTCTGTGACTTTTTGAAAGCCATTTAGCTAATGCAAATGGTATCTGGGCCAATCTCGGCGGGGCCCCCTGTGACCCGTAAGGGGGGGGGACAATTGCCCCCCCCCCTTGCCCCCCTTCCCCCCCCCCCCCCCCCTGGCTGCGCCCCTGAAATCGCTATATATGGAAAGGATGGGAGGACAAGACAATGTCAGATAGCAATACACGCCATAAGAGATGCAGTAAATTCATACCTGCGTACTGACATTTGATGAAAAATATAACGACAGTGACAACAGAAGTGTAGCAATGGTGCGTAGGCTCGCACTACGAATACATTGCCAGTATCGGGATATTTCAGCCTGCAGCGTGAAGAGTAAATACCAGCGTTGATAACAGCGAAACGTTACCAATTGCAACTCGGAACACTACATCTCTTGAATGGTGCTGCACGTAGTCTGGACCATATTTTTCCAGATTTCCTGGATCTCTACTGACCATGCACCGACAACAGTTGGACGGATACATCAGTCAGGGGCAAACACATACTTTTGCCCCCGACTTTTCGTTTGGGGGGGGGGGGGGCAATTGCCCATTTTGCCCCCCCCCCCCCCCCTGGATCCGCCTCTGTATGTGTGACGAGTAGCTGCCGAGTTACATCATTTGTGGTCTGTTGGCCAGTTGTACTCCAACTATGTCACATAATAATCCACAAAGTTCCTTACAAAGCTTAACCCATGAATGATGTCACGATGAGTTGATTTGAGCGGTGTTCTGTCTGACACAATCAGACCGTTTCCTTTGAGATCAGACCGGGACTGTATTTCCTCTGAGGTAGTCACGCGTCACGTGCCTGTATCAGTCTTCTGACTTCACCCCCCTCACGCAGCTGACACCCTCCCGGCTGCTTCCCGGTCCTGAGGGGGTGATGACGTGCCGGGGGCGTCAGGCGCCCCCCCCCCCCGCCCGCCGGGGGGACAGCCCCGGAAGGCAAGGCCGGCGGCGGTGGCGGCGGTGACGGCGGCAGGCCACGTGATCGCACCGGGTTTGATAGGGAGTCGGTGGCGGCGGTCGGCCAGTGCAGTGCTGCAGTGGTGGCCGGACGGTGCCCGCTCTCGCGATCACCTGTACCTGTCCGGAGCTCAGCTCGGCGACCGCCATGGCTCGGCTACAGCTGCTCGTCTCGCTGGTGCTCAGCGCCGGCTCGCTCGCCCTGGCCGGTCAGTGGTCATCAGTGCAGAGCAGAGGGAGAGGGACGCCCGGCTGGCAGACCGCGGGGACTTGGTGCCGGGCGCCGCCGGGACTTGGTGCGGTGGGACGTGGGCGACGGTCGAACTCTGACCAGGGCGCACTGTTCACTATCGGGCCCGACGGCACATCGAAGCCGGTCTTGCTCATATCATGCTTACTTACTCATAGCATGCAATTCAAGGGTTGGAACTGCTTGGTGGATCATACATTTTCTTTGCCATTTTCCGGTTATAGGTATTGCAATGAACTACTCGCGCATATAATTTTGCGCACATAACTATAAAGAAGACTTATGCGATGTGATAACTCTAGATGTATTTAATCTGACCTGGCTACCATCGCTTCCAGACCTTAAAATGAATTTAAGTTTTAAATTTGGTTTTGTAAGTCACCTATATCCAGCTTCACAGACACATATGGACATTAGAAGCAAACCAAATCAATGTAGAAGCTTCTAGCGCCTAAAACAGCAGTGCAAGTATTGGGTATAAGTTTTCATGGAATCCCTCATATTGACAACAACTTTGCTGTGATTGGAAATAGCTAAGATGATGACTATCTTTCGAATGCAACCTCACATTACCTAATTATGGTGATATGTTTTTGTAAATGCAAATCGTTCATCGGTTGGCTGAAGAATACCAAGAGTGCGGGAATGTACAGCACCAAGCCCGGTGGGCTGGATGCCGTGCAGTGAAAGGCAGGTTCTCAGACGCTCCTTTCACAGATGCCGTATCAGGAAAAGTTATCCATGGTTCGATGATATTCCAAACTATAAATAGTCTTTGAATGTTGCAAGATGGTAATTGATGCATGGCAATTGTATTATAACTCTTGTATAGTGATGAGAAGTGTTGCAGTGGCCAACCGGCCGGTTGCCTTACGTGTGTACCGTGTGGTCTTCATATGTTATATTATAATTACCGAGGATCTCACTTAATTCGCCGATCTTCTCCAACTAAAAATACACGAGGACTGAGCCACTTACACCGTATATCAGAGTCTTCAGTGGCATTAGTTAATTTGCAGCAGTTAATACCCGCTTATCGATTTTGCATTGACCCGGTATCTGAAAGGTCTTAACCTGGAAGTCGAATAGCGGGAGATTTGCAGGCACTAATTGGCGTATACTGTTCCTTCAGAAAGCCATCCGTATTAAACCAGTTTGCAATCCGATTGAGCAGATAATCTACTTCCACTCGTCGCTGGATCAAAAATAGCTTGCTTTACTATTCGTGACACCAATTACAATTCAGGTGCGCTTTTGACTACCATGATGGAAATTGACACACATGCAAAAGCAGATCTATTACTTAGTCACATATATAGTTATACACAGCTAATGCTGAACACACAGCTACTGCGGTAGGTAAAATTTCCCTCACTTCTACTAGTGAAAGTCAAGCTCTTATTCTAATAAATGCACTATTGATAATGATGTCCCTCACGACAACTATGTATTCCCAACTGCAATGGCTTCATAAAAAAGAGCTTACAATGCATTCTGACTGAATACCATATTTGCTGCGTTTGATTGTCACCCAAACAAGTTTATTGTGTTAACAAAAGTGCACAGCTAATGAGCATAACGGAGTTCTTAATGTCACCCGTTCTCTTTCAACCCATTGTTGTCAAGTATACCATGTAATAACACGATGTTACGGGCCATATCCGTTTACGTTTCCGACGCTTGGCGATAGAAGTATCCTTTCCTGAAGCATCGATGGCACGGGAGTTTCCCGTGTCCCTCAGTGTGTCCTGCACTCAAGATGCCTTAACTCTTGGAGTTTTATGATAATTCGCGCAGGAGTTCCTGAAAGTGCTTCGACTAAGTTTTATACTTGTATGTCATGCAACGGGATACTGGACCAAAGAGTGTAAATATAAATGTATTTGTTCTCGTGTTTACCTTAATTAAGGATTTCAACGTTGTTGCGAAGACCAACACATTAATCATTCGAATAATTGGTTTCAGATTATTAAAAATGATCAATATTGGACATTGTAATATTGCATATGTTATTAACCAACGGCCCGAACCGGCCCGACCGGCCCGAACCGGCCATACAGACGCTTTTCGGAAGCTAATAACTTTACAACCACTGCTCCGTTTGAGATCGAGTTTTCACCATTAGATAGGACCATCAAATCAATTTCGATTTTGGTATGGTGCGTTCTGATAGGGCGTGGTACTACAGCGTGTGGCACACGCAAACGTCAAAATGAACAAAAAATCATTCTTGATAAAAAATGGCATTAATAATCTGAACATAATGTTTTTATACGCTGAAGCATGCAGCGCTCTGGGTGTACTCCCTTTTGGCGGATTCGAGAAAGGAGATCATGAACAATTTAATAAAACTTAATTTGTATGTTGGCATGCATGGAGGCCTGTCAATTATTTTGGAGGACTAAAAGGACTAAAATAACTATGTGTCACTACCACGTGTGTTTTCGTACCGTTTCATATTTCAAACCTGTTTTAGCTTTACCAGAGGGCGCCCGCTCGGTCATCGCCCCAAAAAGGCGTTTTACTGGTAACTAGATAACACCATAGCGAATGTCGTGTTGCTTTTCTGTAGCGTGTTATCATATATGCTAGTACGACTCTGTTTCACCTGTAGCTTACGGCAGACTAACTTTGTCTTCTTCTTCCGTTTTGTTGCAGACCATGATCCGTGGACGTACGAGGGTGAACATGGTAAGTAGACATTTCTCCAAACCGTCTCTCCGTCTCTCCTAAGTCAACTTAGGAGAGACGGAGACACTGCAGACGAGTAGCGTTGTGGAGTTTGTTGAAATTCATGTTTCAGGTCAAGACATTTATCGTATGTCATTTGTTGTAATTTTATGTCAGTCACAATAATATGTTGGTAATCTCATACATGAGATAAGGTCACTTTCCAGCTGTAAAGCGATTGTTTGGTCGCGTGCACATGTCGAGAATCTCGTCATGCAAGAGATTATACCAGTAAGGCGCCGTAGTTGACGATGAAAAAGCGAGCGCGAAGGAAATGTATGGGGATTTACAACTTAATCGGGCAAGTAGTTTCTGAGATACAAAAAAAAGTGCGCACGTGCAGAGGCACCCACCTTTGACTCGTGGGAAAGTGGGGGCTGAGAGGTCCCTAACCACACACCAAATTTGAGCACAATCGGCTCAGCCGTTCCAGAGATATATAATAGGGGTGTGCACGTGCGCACGTGCAAATCCATCCCACCCTGACTTGTGGAAAGGCGGCGGCTGAGATTCCCTAACCATGCACCAAATTCGAACACAATCGGCTCAGCCGTTCCTGAGATATAAAATAAGGGTGCGCATGTGCGCATGTGCAGAGGCACACCACCCCTGACTTGTGGAAAATTGGCGGCTGAGGGGTCCCTAACCACACACCAAATTTGCACATAATCTGCCCAGCCGTTGCGAAATTTTTGAGAGAAAACACTTTTCAACACCCCTCTCGCGGCACGCGGCACGCGCAGTGGTAGGCACCCACATGAGTCGGCACTGGTCTCAAGCAGGGTAGGTGGGATGAGACTGCTCAGCAAAGAAGTCAGCTGGTCAATGAGACGTGTGGTTGCAGAGATAAGAGCTTCTCAAAAGCTTCTTCAAAAGTTTCTCAAAAGCGTCGCCACGGGTCGGTCGGCCGGGCCATATTCAGATTTTTGCCATACACTACGGAAGGACGAGCGAGCGCGAAGACACGGAAGGACGAGCGAGCGCGTAAGCACGTAAGCTTAGTCGGCATACAAATTGGCCAGTGAAATTACGAAGTATATTCAGCGGCTGGCTGTCTTCTCTTGATTTCTGCTTTCGGCATCCGTCTCACACTCAGGGGCTCCGCCACGCCTTTGAAATTGGGGGACAGGATCCAGGGAAGCCTAGTTTCCGCCGTCAGGGAAAAGTTGTGAGCGTGTGAGGGTGGGTTCAGCGAAAAGTTGTTGAGTGGGGGAGGGAGGGGGGGGGGGGTAAAATAATGAGTACACCTTAACATTGATTTCCAGCAACCAGAGCCCCTGGTCGCACTGTGATATGCGTGTGAAATGTTCGGTTTGGTGGCTGCTGCCGGCTACTGCACCTCTGACCGTGTGCGTACGTCTGTGTGTGACAGGACCGGAACACTGGGCCGAACTCGGATACAAAAACTGTGACCGGCACCGGCAGTCACCAATCGGCATTGAGACCAGCAGCACCATGCGCAAACGCTTCAAGCCCATGGAGTTCTACCACTTCGACGAGATCCCGCTCAACATGTCACTCACCAACAATCACCACAGCGGTGAGTGTCGGCGTCCTGCGCGGTGACCAGGTCCGGCACGGGGTACAGGGTCACTGCGGGGCACCAGCGGGCCAGCTGGTGCAGGCTGGAGGAACGAACTGAGGATCCGCTGCTATTCAGCTGTGTTAAAACTGATTGGATGATTGTCCACTCAAGGGGTTAGTGCGCAGTGGATGAATCATCTTCCCGGTGCTTTCGAGATGTCGGCTACAAACATGCATTTCGTGAAGCTGCATCCCTCATTGATGCACGTGTTGCAGAGGACGAACAAAAGACGTCCGTCTGGATGAGATTGTATGCACTTCATGGTGTAAAATACTTTGAGAAAAGCTATTTTCCACGGATATAAGTTGTAGCGGTTAAAGGGACTGTCACACCTTCCCAAAAGTTGTCAAATGTACGCCGCTTGTGGTGCACAATATGAAGTAATTGCTGCTGAACACGATTATGACATTTGTTTCTCGCAAACAGTGCTCAAATTCATAACAAGTTCAGTTTTAATATTTGGGTTGATGACGTCATATTGCGCTCTTGAGAGCTACACGGAAATCCTTTACGCTGCCAAAGTATGGGCACAATTATTTCGAGACAATGCTGGCGCTTTGAATACAAAACAAACCAACTACCAAACCATTGAAACGTAGCAAATATCTCCAAGGTTCACATTAAAACAAGTCGACTATCATTACCAGTTGGGTAAAGAGAGACGACGCTGTCGGTTTAGAGGCCCTATTCAAATACACATGGGCCTTATTTTGTATAGATATCAAAATCAAATTCGAATATCTTTTTGATTAGATCATTGTGGTTGTTTTAACTGCTACCATACTTAATTTCAATGCCAAGCCATCAAAATGGCTATCTCAACTCAAATATAATGTTAAGGTGGGATAGTCCCTTTAACGGTGACTTCCGGGTCTAACTGCCGGAGATATACAATCTGTTTGTATTGCAGTGTTCTTTTTCGATGGTGTACCTAGCTAAAACGGGAAATCCACAGCTCATTTTAAGTAAATACCAATTGATGCGGCTATCGATGGCATTTTACCACACTGCAATCTATTATTATATAACGTGTTTTATATAACGTCATGACCCACTTCTTAAGACTTTATCATCCGTCTGGCCTCGGTCTTCTAATGTTCGATGACGTTACTTACCGGGTATAAATACCGACATAACTATATTTGTTTTTCCCCGACGTCCGTCTCTTATATCGGACCTGCAGGACCGTCTCGTGACCTTGTCAGTCTTTTCACCGAAACCACCGCTGCAGCTGTTTCCAGCCGGCGCGGCGTCTAGCTGCGGCAGCCTCTCAGACCAGACATATCAGACCAGACAATCAGACATAGCACGGGGATTAGCAATCGACCCGTCGGCAGCCATGCAGACGTCACGTCAGAACTAGCCGCCCTCTGTCCGCTCCCCAGCACGAGTCAAGGCCTGATCTCGCGTCACCACAGCCGAAATCGCTATACCGTGAACATTCTGCGTGTGAGAAAAGCGCCCTGTGTTTTACATTGAGCTGTATGTAAAACAACGGTCTATCAACGAAGTTAACGCCGTCTCCGCCCCTTATTATGTTTGTGTAATGACACATTGTCGCCGCAGACGGAGTGTCCACACTGTCGGACTGTTACGACCACGCCGTCCTTCTGTCGTTACCACATTGTCGGTCTGTCACAGTCCATGGTTGATGTCATGACACAATGTCGCCTTCCTTTCCAGCCGGAGCGGCCATGTTTACCAAGAAGGTGCCGTTCATCCAGAGCGGCGGCCTGCCCGGAGAGTTCGAGGTGGTCGGCTTCCACTTCCACTGGGGCCAGCACAGCACCACGGGCTCCGAGCACACCATCAACGGCAGGCAGTGAGTAGTGATCCGTCCTCACGCCGCTGGCCGTGTCAGGTCAGGTCGGGTCACGTCACACAGGGGCAGTGCCAGATGACCCAGATGTCTTTGTTCAATTAGCTTACCATGATATGAGGAAAGTGTCTCCGAGTTTAAAGCATTGCCTTCATTTCACTTTGCCTTCATTGCAGTTGACTAGAATTAATGAAGCAGGACAGCACGAAGTTCGCCACTGATCTGGTCATTTTGTCTGGTTGCAGCTACCCTCTGGAGATGCACGTGGTCTGTAAGAACACAAAGTACGAGCAGCTGAAGGTAGCGCTGAACAACACAGACGGATTGGCGGTACTCTCCGTTATGTTTGAGGTGGGTGTCACTCTCTTTCCCTCTTTCTGATTCTCGTTTTTGTTTTGTCTATCATATCTGTCTGTTCTGCAGACTTGAAAGCCAGCAAAACACAAAGCCACAAACTGGGCTTGGTCATCGATAAAACTTTCTGATCATCGTGTTGCTGGGGTTCAAATCCATCCAGATTAGAGATTAGGTGAAGATTAAATGGCATGGATGGCTGACGATAATGGGACGCCGATACAAATCTTGGCTTTCAGCCCTTGTTCCGTGGCAGCGATGAGTGACATCTTGATGACAGGCATCCCTCGTTAACGCCGCGCTTTCGCTATTGTGATGTTCCTATTGCATCTGAACATTTTTCATCAAAGACCTTGGTATTTATCTAAGCTTGTTATCAAATGGAACGGTTAGCATCATCTGGGTAGCTTTCGATGGCGTTGTCATATACAGTTTGCTTTAACCTATCAGTATATTCCTCCTCCGTGTATTTCTAACCACGATAATATACTGTTTCGCGAGTTGAATTAATTCTGTTCTGACTTTATACGTCCTGCTATTTGTAACGACCCTAATGTAGCGTTTCGCCTCTAGTTAAGCTAGAGCTTCGATTAAAAAACGAACGTGTTGCTTGTCATGAGAGGAAGCGATTGACATCCGATGGTAAGGTCCTAGGTCATTAGGTGATCTCTGAGGTCATGTCAATGACATAAAAGTCAACCAAATTGTAAATGCGTATACATTTAATTGAATCGAGCTAGAATCGCGAATGATCATTTAATTATGCTAAATGGGTGCCAAATTTGAAATCAGAGTCACACAATGTCCTAGAAACTGCCAAATTCCAAAAAGGTCATGTCAGGTCATTTGAGGTCAGTGACTTCGGTTGACTTGTGGGGGGCGCAGACCCCAGTGGAGCATATACTTATGTAAAATGGATCCCATATTTGAAATAAGCGTCACAAAATGTCCTATAATCTGCCAGAAGCCAAAACAGTAATATGAGGTCATCGGAGGTCAGTGACCTCGGTTGACCTCTGAAAAGGTCAATCGAGGCCACAATCTCAATGGAAACCACAACTGTCACCTGGAAACACCTGTGCATATGCTCCTGAACAACAAACACTCGGAAACTGCACAAGTTTCAAGGATCAATACTACGGGACGCCAGTTGCGCCTGGCATGACCTTGGATAACAGGTCATAGGTCACGGGTCATGAGACCTTCAAATTTAACATTTTGAGAATATGTGTCAAATTGCTCAAAAGTAAGGTACTGCAAGTTTCATCGTAATCGGTTGATATTTACGTGAGTTATTCCCGAAAAACCGGGGGGGGATGGCATCCACCCTCCCCCTCCCTGCACTGGCGAGGGTGAATTTACATAATCCCTTAGACATGAATATGTTGATTGTCCAATCTCCATCTTTCACTGTCTGACCTCTGAGTGACCTCTGAATCCCGCCTATCTGACCTCTGAGTGACCTGTGTATCATGTCCGTTTGACCTCTCTGTGACCTCTGTATCCCGCATATCTGACCTCTGAATGACCTTTGTATCCTGTCCGTTTGACCTCTCTGACCTCTGTATCCCGCCCGTCTAACCTCTGGGTGGCGCCACACAGGTGAGCAAGACCAACAACCGCGCCATCGGCCGTCTGGAGGAGGCGCTGTCCCAGATTTCCGAGGGAGGCAGCTCGGCCCCGGTCATTGACCCGCCGCAGCTGCAGGAGCTCATGCCCTGGAACACCAACGACTTCTACCGCTACGAAGGATCACTGACCACCCCCGGCTGCTACGAAGTCGTCACCTGGACCATCTTCCAGCACCCGGTCAAGGTCACCGAGGAGGAGGTACGAACTGGACCGAGCCGGGCTCGTAGTTGAATCAGGCTCACAACTACCTATGTAAAATGGTTACTTTCGCTTGAGTTGAATATCATACGGCACAGTGAGTGCTTTCACGCACCATATATGAGTGGATCTACAGGGGCATTACAAGTGAATGTGAAATTTGACTGACCTGACCGTGTCCTGTATCTGACCTGTCTGTGCGTGTCTGTCTCCGCAGCTGGAGCTGTTCCGTTCCCTGTCTGTCTCGTCTGTCTCTCCGCTGACCTGACCGTGTCCTGTATCTGACCTGTCTGGGTGTCTGTCTCCGCAGCTGGAGCTGTTCCGTTCCCTGTCTGTCTCGTCTGTCTCTCCGCTGACCTGACCGTGTCCTGTATCTGACCTGTCTGGGTGTCTGTCTCCGCAGCTGGAGCTGTTTCGTTCCCTGAAGCGGACGGAGAAGGCGCCGATCGGCCACAACTATCGCAATCTGCAGGCGCGGTACGGCCGCCAGGTGTACCTGCGGCGTCCTGAGGACGAGGAGGAGACCGAATACGCCAACCACATCCACAACCACGACCACGACCACGACCACATAGACGAGCTGCATAAGAAGCTGCTGGAGGAGGAGCTGGCGCTGCTGGCCAGCCGCCGCGCCGGAGGACCTGGTCTGAGACCCGGCGCCGTCACCGTGCTCGTCGCCGCCGTGTGCGCGGCGCTCCGTCTGATGTGAGGGCTGAGTGAGGTGGCGATGTGGAAGGACTTGGTGACCAACACCAATAGACGTGTGCGAGGGACTCGGATGGAAGGCGGGGGAGATCGCCCAACTGTGGCGGCTGGGGATTAACTTCGACGACGAAGGCATTGGTGTGGCATCCGGACGCCAACCTGACGCGTTCAGGCTGGCCTCGGTGTGCGTGCGAGGCTGACAGTTACTTGGTACAATCGAAACGCGGTGATCCGCCCCGGCCCGTGCCGCGGAGAAAATAAATTGCGTCAGAGTGATACTAGTGTCATAAACGGGAGTGGTGCTGATTGCTTGTTTGAAGTCAGGGAGCTCAGGGCCCACCCGCCCTGAAGCCAGTTATCGAGCGTTCACCGCCACTCCCGCTGTAGTTCCGTGCACACAACGTGCGCCGACATTTGTCTGGACGCCGTATGTGAAAGGAGATTTACAATCCTTGTCGCTGGCTACACCCCGGCTGTCTATTAACTGTGTACCATACAATATGTGTACTTGACTGACTCATATATGTTTATCTGTATGTGTGACTCATTTTTTGAAAGTTTATGCTTAAGTCTGCAGTTAAATATTATGTCCAGGCTCACTTGTGCATACCACATCATCATTTCGAGTCATGCAAAGTGTCTTCCTGCTGTACTGCCTATGCTGCTATGCTTAATCTCTTCTCCATGCGTTTGCATGCATGTATTTTCAAACCCATAGAAAGACGCATGTATTGTCAATTTATCCGCTCTTCGACTTCTTCGTGTTTAATGCAAGCTTGAAAGAGGCTCATGTGAGTGTGATAAGAATCTCGCAATAAACAACAATCGTGCACCCGTTGGACTGTGAAATTTTGCCGACATACTGATGTGAAATTAAATGATCACTCTGCATCAGAGTTCGTCACGGGCTGGGTCGGCCCTATGGGCCATGGGCCGGGCCTGGGCTGAGCCTGGGCTGGGCCTCAACTTTAAGGAAATCATCGGGCTCTGGACGGGCCTGGGCTGAGAATGTTGAAGCTCAGGTCAGAGCTGAAAAAATATTTCAACCAGCAGTTTACTACCACAGCAACACACTGTTCCTGTGGCTGTGGCTTTTTGTTTGTTTTTAGTTAGCATAGTGAGTTCATTGTTTCACATTTATAGTATACCAGTAAGACGCCGAAGTTGGCGATGAACGAGCGAGCGCGAAGAAAATGTAAGGTGAATATCAACTCCATCGGGCAAGTTGTTTCTGAAATACAAAAAGGGTGCGCACGTGCAGAAGCACCCCACCCCTGACTTGTGGGAAAGTGGCGGCTAAGAGGTCCCTAACCACGCACAAAATTTGAACACAATCGGCTCAGCCGTGCCTGATATATATAATAGGGGTGTGCACGTGCGCACGTGCAGAGGCACGTGCGCACCCCTGACTTGTGGGAAATGGCGGCTGAGAGGTCCCTAACCACACACCAAATGTCAACATAATCGGCTCAGCCATTCCTGCGATATAGAATAGGGGTGTGCACGTGCGCACGTGCGAACGTGCAGAGGTATCCCATCCCTGACTTGTGGGAAAGCGGCGGCTGAGGGGTCCCTAACCACACACCAAATTTGAACACAATCAGCACAGCCGTTCCTGAGATATAGAATAGGGGTGTGCACGTGCACACGTGCAGAGACACCACGCCAATAACATGTGGGAAAGTGGTGGCTGAGGGGTCCCTAACCACATACCAAATTTCAACACAATCGGCTCAGCCGTTGCGGAGTTATTGCGAGGAAACACCTTCCAACACCCCTCACGTGGCACGCGCCACACGCAGTGGTAGTCACCCACGTGAGTCGGCACTGGTCTCAAACAGGGTAGGCTGGATAGGGCTGCTCAGCAAAGAAGCCCGCTTGTCAATCGGATGTACGGTTGCAGATATATTAGCTTGTCAAAAGCGTCGCCACGGGCCGGGTCGGGATGGGCCGGGCCGGACCGGGTCCGGCCGCTCATATTCAGATTTTTTCCCATATACCACGGAAAGACGAGCGAGCGCTTCGCGCTCGCTCGTAACAAGTAAATATTATGCTAGGATAGTGATTGCAGATTTTGTGAAAATATTTATCTGCTTAATCTGAACGGGCCGGACTGGGCCTGGGCCTCAATATTATAAATTTAAACGGGCCTGGTCTGGGCCTGGGCTTGGTGTTCATGGGCCTGGGACGGGCTGGGCTGGGGGTTGGTGGGCCCACGACGAACACTGCGTCGCATATGCACCAATGCCTTTTTTAAACGAGTTATCAGCTCGATACCCTCACAAATGTTTCAGAGGAAAGGCAAATTAATCAACTTTTTGGCTAACGTTTTTGTATATAATATCAACTATATCTACGTGTTTTAAAGGGAGTGTGTCTACTGCCGTTGTTTATTTTGAGTTTTTGACACTGGTTGATAGAACATAATTTTCTGAATCGAACCATGCCTTTCAATTTTCATATTCACACTATAGTTGCTGATATTTACAAAGACCCCAGGAACTGGCTGGTAGCAAAAAGTTATCGGGTAGACCCCAGAGGGCTTACCACTACTGGAAGCATTGATAATATCGAAATATCGATACAAATTTACGAACATGTCGTTAGCGCCGGCCAATAGCATTTCGACAAAACAGCTCGTGAGCGCTGATAGCAGCAGCCGAGCAGAACCTCGACGGCCATTTTGCTTTTCGACGATTTATTTACATTGTTCGTATCGATTGTTTATTGTCTTAGGTGCGCCGTTTTACATAACATCTCCTTCCCTCTGATTACCTTCACTGTAGTGGCGATCGTTTTATCGATATCGAAACAAAAACTAAGGAAAAACAATATAAGTGAAAATTCAACTAAAGGGGTTCCAGATGTGAATTTCATCGTATCCAATAATCAAACCAATCGCTACTTATCGTATAATACAAATATTTTTGACATTCCAAAACAGTGGACACACTCCCTTTAACTATGTATTCACTACTAACTTCAACCTCGGGAGGTCAAAGAGTGCCCGCGAGGTCAAATTTTGGGTACTGCATAACTTTTTCCTAAAGTACTTACCGAAGTCGTTTCAACGGCTAAATATTCCCACCAGCTTATAGACGATGCACAACGAGTGATCTGACCACCCCTGGTCACCGGTTGCCCTCAGGTCGCAACATAAGTTACCATTATGGCCTATGGGAGAATGGCGGGGTACTGCATAATGTGTTCCCAAAATCACTTAGAGAGCCCATTCCACCACCATCACCCTCCCGTTAACCCATATAATTATGTACAAAACGCAAGACTTGACCCCTCCAGGTCACTATTTGACCTCAGGTCACTGTTACGATCGTGCTGAGTGGAAACGGTCGGTTGCGGCTGGACTTATATTATCTGGCGAGACGTATGGAGACAGTGCGGCATCGGCACGTAAACAAAACACACTGGCTTTGCCCAGGTCACAGTCAGCTGACTGGGAGGTCGCAGGTGACGTGACTGAGACACAAGGCCACCAAAGCAAAACGCGATGTCAATACTTATCCTCACACCTATACCAATACTTATCACCCCCCCCCCCCCCCCCCCCCCGAGTCCAAATTTAACTATCCGTAGGTTTCGAGCGCAATCAGATAAACACTCGCGACGCATCGTCTGATACGGCTTGCGATCGTGTCGAAATAACACACAAATACAACCTTTGAAACATAATTCAGTTTGACACGTAATATACTATTTCAAGACGCGATATTTAACGTCTAATCAGCGAAGATCACAAACAGAAAACGCGTTGGCGTCGGGCAAGCGTCGTGAGACGCATTTCACACTTCTAACTGGTTCTGCAACATGTGGTAATCGCGGCAGGAACATAACTAAAAAGCAACATAATGCTACTTATCATTCTACATCCCCACCTCCCCCAGTCTGACAGGTCTGACTTGTTGCTGGGATCGACTTGAAGTCTGTCAGGAGGACGGCCCTGCGTCTTCCTGGAGCTGCGTCGGCGGGCGTCAGATGGAGGCGCTTGATCTGCGAAGCTGACTCGTTTGGGAGGGGCGTTGAAAGTCTGACTCGCCGGCGGAGCGGTGGAGGTCTCACTCGTTGGCGGAGCGGTAGCCGATGCTGGTTTCTGATGGCTGGTTGTCCCTGTCATGGGTCGGTAGTCGCTGCGCTTGGTGATGGGGACGATTGGGTGGTACGGGCGCAGAAAGCGTCGGTTTCGCCACAGGATCCGTCCACTCGGGAGCTTCGTCAGGTACGTTCAGTGACTTCCGACGGCGACGATGACTCCTGTTCTGTCCCAGAGACCTGTCTGGTGATCCTGGATGCACACGTGTGAGCCGATCTGCAGCGAAGAGAGGGGTCGGGATGCCGCGTCGTAACGGTGCCGAGCAGCTTCGCGATAAGCCTGAGCGCGCCTGTCGCACTCGTCAGCTGCCTCACGCAATCGGCTTGCGAATGCGGTGTGGTGCATCGGCACCATGGACCTGAGCGGATGATCGGAGAGGATTTCGGCGGGAGAACGGCCGTCAGCTCGGGGCGCGTTCCGCAGTTCTAGCATGCCCTTGGCGTACTGCTCTTCGTCCAGCTGACTGGACTGACTGGACTTCTGCACCATTCGCTTTACGCCCTTGACGGCCGCCTCCGCGTGCCTATTTGACTAGGGATAGTGCGGAGACGAGACCGTATGGATTACGCCCCATCTCTTCAAGAAGTCCCGTGAGTAGCGTGCGGTGAATTGGGACCCTCCGTCCGTCTTCAGGCAGTTTGGGACTCCCGTGACAGCGAATACTTGTCTCAGGACACGGACGAGCGTCCTTGCTGTCGCCTCACGGCCGATGTACAGGGAGATGGGCCATCCCGAGAGCCTGTCAGCGATGACCAGCCTTGGCCTCCCAGCGTACGAGAAGAAGTCGGCTGACATCGTCTCGAAGACACGTGACGGCTCCGGGTCGCTGACCATCGGCTCCTTCTGCAGCGATGGAAGGTACTTTTGGCAAGCCGAGAAGGCTGTGACAGTGTCGTAGATTGCTGATTCAGTCCGGGCCAGTAGACTGATTGCCGGGCGCGTCGTTTCGTCCGTTCCACGCTCTGGTGACTGGCGTGGAGTCGCTGGAGAATGTCTCTTCGTAGACTGTGTGGGATGAGCAGGCGAGCCCCACACAGGATGACGTCATCGTCGACGGAGAGTCTGTCCCTCACCGACCAGTAGGTACGCAGACTGGACGGCAGGTCTGCCTTCTGGTCGGAGAAGCCGCTCCGAATCACGCCAGCCAGTGCCTGGTATTCATCGCCGCTCTTTGCAGCAGTTCTGATTTCGTCGATGAGCAGGTCAGGCGCGGGACGACTTCCAGCACTGTCGATCTCCTGGACGCTCGCTAGCGCGACGCTGCGGAGATGATGCCGGATGTCTGCTTCTGCTTCCTCGTCTTCCTCCGTTGGATTGTCCACTGGTCCTCTGGATAGCGCGTCCGTGATGCAGTGGGTTTTGCGAGACTTCCAGACTGCTTTGAAGTGGTATGGCACCAACTTCTCGCGGAGGCGGAGGAGACGGGGGTTCTCGATCTGAGCCAGAGACTTCTGGTTGAGTATCGGGATCAGAGGACGGTGATCACAGACGATGTCGAAGTCCTTCAGGCCAGTCAGGTAGAGGTGGTTCTTTCGAACAGCCCAGCTAATGGCGGTCATCTCCAACTCGATGACGGCATACCTGGACTATGTCTGAGTCACGAAACGAGACCCACACTGGATCAGGTGCCAGTTGCCGTTCTGAAGCTGGGGAAGTGCGTATGACAGGCCATGTAGTCGTGTAGCGTCCGTGTAGAGGGCTGTAGGCAGACCGGGCTCGAAGAATGCCAGCACAGGTGATGACACCAGAGTTGATTTCACTGCCTCGAACGCAGTCTGGTGCACTGTCCAACACCAGTGGTTTTGAGGCCGGAGTAGGTCACGTAGCGGGCCGGCAGCATGTGCAGTCTCCGTGGAGAATGAGGCCAGCTGATTGACCAGCACCATGAAGCTGCGCAGGTCTGTGAGGTTTTGGAGCACCGCGAAGTCGGAGATGGCGCGCAGCTTACGCCGGTCCGCGGTGTTACCCGTCCTTGCTGATCTCGAAGCCGCAGTACTAGACCGTTGACTGGGCGAATTGCGGCTTCTCGAGGTTCAGCGTGATGTTGTGCTTCTCGCACACCGCTCCAGGACTGTGATCACGTGCTGCAGATGAGACGAGTAGGTGTCGTCGTGACATAAGATGTCGTCGATCACCTTGCTTGTCTTGGAAATTCCGGCGAGTACTATGTCACCGCGGCGGTTGAACTCGTTCCCTGAAGAACTGAGACCTTGTACCGGCCCGTTAAGATTAAGCATATCATTATTTTCACAAAATTTGCAATAATTATCCTAGCATATTTACTTGTATACTATAGATGTGAAACAGTGAACCAACTATGCTAACCAAAAAAAACACAGCCACATCAACAGTGTGTTGCTGTGTAAGTGAACTGCTGGTTGAAATATTTTTTAGCTCTGACCTGAGCTTGTGCAATGCGCGCATTACTTCAAAATTGTCAGGCCCAGGCCCATCCAAAGCCCAGTGATTTCCTTAAAGTTGTGGCCCGGTCCAGACCCAGCCAAGGCCCACCCCATGGCCCATAGGGCCAGCCCAGACTATCGCGAACTCTGCTGCCCCAGGGGGTGATGAAGCATGTGAGGTCTCTCGATTCCTCTGCGAGCGGGACTTGAAAGTAGCCGTTCTTGGCGTCGAGCTTCGTGAAGAACTTGCTGTTCTTGTCGATGTTGGTGATGACGTCATGACATGACGGTGCGGGATGTGCGCAACGGCGCACATATTTGTTCAACATCATCAAGTCGATGCAGATCCTGGCGTCGACGGTGTCTTCACTGCTGCCTTCTGCGGGCTTCTTGGGCACGACGACCAGGGGGTGACACCACTCCGTCGGATGGGTGACCTCGGAGATGATGCCGTCTCGCAGGAGCTTGTCCAGCTGCTCCTTGGCCTTGTCTCTCCTGGCGAACGGAATCGAGCGGGCAGCGGTGACTGCGTACGGCTGGGCGTCATCGTTGAGCACGATCTTCATGGGCTCGCCGATCATCTCACGAAGTGGTCGGTCGATGTCGAACATCTCGGGGAAGGCGTCCTTCAGCATGTTCAGATGCTGCTCTTTGACGATATCGGACGGTTCACTTTGTTCGGGATGCCATACAAGATACTTTGCTCTCGTCGACGTGTGGGAGGTGAATGATGATCCACAGCCTCGTGTTGACGGACAGTTGTCTTGTTTTGGGGAGCCGAGTTTGTGGACATGGTGGCTGAACGAGCTGATTTGACTGTGGTCAGAACTGGCGTCGGAGCTGAAGATGTCGCTGGTGATGTCCAGCCGGGGTGGTGCACCGACGTGTCTGAGCTGCTTCGGGAAATCAGGCGGTAGAAGTCCGAGTTCGACGCACTGAACCCACGACAGCAAGGCGCCGGTGACGTTCGGGATGATGCAGACGGTGACAGACAACGCAGTCTCTTCACCCAGTCGGAGTGTGCACAGGAACGTTCCTCTGCAGTCGAGCTCGTCTCTGGCTGCTCCGAACATTCGATCCGGTGGGGGTGACAGGTTGTTCACGTCGACGCCGATTCTCCGAGCCTGCTGGATACCCATGGCGCAAACTTCTGCACCACTGTCAGGGATCCAGGGAATGATGGCATGTCCATGGGAGTGCTGTACCTCGATGTCCACTTTTGGCGTCCGTCGGGCCGACAGGCCTCGCACTCGAATGCCGTGCATGTGAGTTCCCCTTGGTGGTGAGGATGCCTCCCGCCGTCTGTTCCGCATGTTCGGTGGTGGGGAATGATCCGGCTGTTGAGACCCGTCTCTACTCCGGGCAGAACTGGAGGTCCGCGTCTGGCCACGTCTGCACATGGCAGAGAAGTGATGCAGCCTGTTGCACGCTGAGCAGCGGTGGTTGCGGGCGGGGCACATGGTCAGCTGTGGGTGCTATTCGTCACCGCAGAAGCTACACTGCTTGCCGGGTGAGGCGTCTCCAGCTCAGGTATGGCTGGGACTGGGAGTCCCACCGACCGCGCCATGTTACGAACGTGCTGAGTGGAAACGGTCGGTTGCGGCTGGACTTATATTATCTGGCGAGACGTATGGAGACAGTGCGGCAGCGGCACGTAAACAAAACACACTGGCTTTGGCCAGGTCACAGTCAGCTGACTGGGAGGTCGCAGGTGACGTGACTGAGATAAACGACGAATTCGTCGTGATAACGGCGAATTAGTCGTGTTGCCGATCGCACCCTAAGGCATACGCGAAATTAGTAAAATAAGGTCACATGTCAGGTCACGGTCAAAGGTAACAAATTTAGGTATTTGAGTTTATGGGCCATACTTGCAATCCAAAGCCTTAGATTGCGACTATTATCGCACAAAGTTCTCTCAAAGGTATAGTGCATCTCCCGCACAAGCGAAAGTGAAATTGTAAACAAAGGTCAGGGTGAAGGTCAGGTCACAACATATCACTATTGACAAGAGGTCTACGAAAGCCATGCGACACATGTTTTATGGGTTATTTTACACGTATAATTCGATAGTAGCAGCCATTTTCACAACCTGACCCCATATAATGTCCCTCAGGTCAAGGTGAGGTCAAATACTGATTGACCTGCTCTCTTTGCGAAGTGAGGTGTCAAGCCGTTAATCACGCTCATCTACAGCTCCCCTTTTTCAGCTCTCGCAGGTGCGAACGGAGCTTAAACGAAGGTATTTCTCTTACAGAGCTCTTAAAAATTGGAATGACTTGATACCTGAGTACAGACAACCCCAAATGAGATACAAAATTCAAGAGTGATGAATGGTTCTAAGAATGTTGTCTGTTTTCTTCGATGGAATTGTCAACATATCATGTACCTGTGTTGCGTGTTATATGCACTGTATATCCTGTTCAATCTTGTCTTGATCAGTGTTTTACCTATTGTTACATGAGCACAGAAAAGCCAGTACTCTGAAAGTGTTTTTTTTAAATCAATGTATGATTTATTAATCACCAACAGGTACGAGCCCAATTACAGATATCAATCGAGTCGGGCTCTAAATAAAAGTTCCCAACGTCGACGTATACCCCACTATGTCCTTCTTAAGCCTTCCTATTGCATCGTTAAAAACATCACTCAGAGGACTCGAAGCGACAAAGTCATTCACCGAGCGGGATCCCCGCACAAATAGGCTGGATTGCACGGTGTCCACACGGCCGCGGGGGACGTCGAACAGGGTGAACGCCGCAACCCTGGTGTTCCTGGATGGGACATGAACGCTAAAACATTCAAGCAAGTGAGATGTTCAAATATATGATTGATTGAGTGATTGACAAAAGGTCAAAATTTGAAATTGATTAATCTAAATAATAAAAGCATGTTTCCAGACCAGTTTTGTCTCAGAAATACAGAGGTGGCATTTATTTGTATGTATCTGGTCAATGAAAGCCAAAAACGCCACTTCAAAAAATGACGTCAGGAGTTACTTATACATGGGAGCCATAAGTCAGTCAAAAATAAAGGCATTGCTTTGAAATTTGGTTTCGGTAACGACCATACTTGGTTCTGCAACATATATGCCGGTTTTTAATATCTTTAAAAATGATTTTGTGGACATTTTTCCGAGAAGAAAAAAACATATTTTTATGTTTTGGGGTCGAAAACCCAACATTTCGAAAATCCGAGATAGAGTTTTTGAAGAGAATGTCACTTCCTTTATTTGAAATTTGCATCGAAACTTTATTTCTACGATTTTCAAACATCTATCGTTTTCCACCAAAAATGGCATGTATGACGTCATTAAAACGTCATTATCTCAAAAAGTTCATTGAAGTTTGATGAAAAGACGTAGAATTGATGCAGCATAAGGTACTGAAAGTTTCACGTCGATACCTATCAAAGTTTTCAATTTATTGATCAAATCCGGGAGAAGGCAGACCCCCCCCCCCCCCCAGCTGGGCGCGGGTTAAACATGCTACTTTTTGCTGATCTAGAACGTTATCTCTGAATCCAGACCGTTTCTGGCAGCCACGCTTTATTCCAAAATCCCTCCGCGCCCTATATAGGGATATTATATATAGTTTTTTCTCTCTCCTTATAGGGTTATTTCTAACATACCAAACACAGCCAACGTTGATGATTATATACCAATCACAGCCATCAGGATGCTCGTGCCAAGATGCCAAGACGCCTGTCTCGTCGTTGGAAGAATAATACTGAATCCCCACCTGCAACATTGGAGCATTTTGAAATCGCACTAATGATCTACGGCAACATCGTGTAGTGTTGTAACCATGTAGTTATGCACGAAACAAACTTTAAAAGTGGATGTGCATGCAGTCGTACGATTAATAGATACATTAATAAGATAAGCTCCCTCGGTTTGGTAAATCCGTTAACTATTGACAAAAATGGAATGTTTTCTCGAATCCACCAAATAATCACGGACAGAGTCCGGTTGGTATCGGCTAGGCTAGTGGCCGCACCACAAAACCGACTCGGATACAGTAGGACAGCGCTTTCTTCTGCTGTCTCTGGGTGGTTTGACCGGGTATTTGCAGCAGCCAGAAGAGACAGTGACACTGAGAAGTTAATAAGGCCGCGGCCTATATACGCACCCGACCCTGAGAATGTGCGTGGCTCTTGCAATGACGTCCCACTAATCTGATCGGTAAGCGAAACTGAACGTATGCACAATGCGAATGGCGGAACTGCTGCAGTGGACATCTCGACTGCGCCCGCAGCTACGGTCACATTTAATTCAGACTCTATTCTACCCAAGATAATGTTTATGTGTAGCTATGTTGTCGTATATGTAATTGATTGTTTTAATTGTTTGCTTCTATTTGTTTTTCCGTAATTATTTGGAATGAACTCTCAGTCAACATGGCTTCCGCGGGTATTTTTGACACGATGTTATATAAACAGCCATTGTGCCGCCAACGGCCAAATATATAATAACGGCCAACTATATAATATCGGTCATTGTAGTATCAAACCACCATTGATTAGTGCTTCAATATACCTCCAATTACCTGACTTATATACATACGAACATAATTGCTTTAAATGTAGATACGTTGGCCTTCTCGCCATATTTACCCTGGTTGAATTATGCCACACAGTGATCTGAGTTCAAATTTGATGACGTCAGAAAGTGCATATATGACCGGGTTTCGGATTTTGTACCGGTTTCGCGGCCAAAACCAGCCCGAAATCAGTGTTTTGTTTCACTACAAAAAACAACCTATCCGGATCAGTTTTGTCATGAGGAATTCGAATCTGGAATCGAAAATAGCATGGCATCTATTTTTGTTTCCAACCCTAACTTCGCGTCTGCGTGCGGTTGCCTTGTAAAAAAAAAACGTTTTTACAAAACGCGTTAAATCGGCAGGAAAACCAATAAGATCAGTAGACAAGATGTTCAGATATAATAATTTTCTTATATAATAGGTTTTATAATCGAGGTAGGTCTTTTTACAAGAAAAAAAAATGTTTTTTTTTACAAGAGGGCGATTTTTCACAAAGTAAGGTCAACGCGAGGACGAAACCATTGATTCAATATGCATCAATATATCTCGCAGAAGATTGACAATAGCACCATTTTGTTCATAAGGCTCAATCGAGCCATATCCACTTTTTCCATTTATAACCCAGATAAGTGTTGTAGAATAATGGTTTTATGGGAAATTGTTACTAAATTGGCCTATTCGAATATAGTTTGTACTCTGATCGGTTCAGCTAAGATCCAGCGCAGTGTCTAAATCAAATGTGAGGAACTAATTGCACTCAATATGCTCTGAAAGAAAATTGAATTAACAAGAGAATGGGCATAACGCGAACTCCTCCAAGCATATGGTTGTGGTGCTACGGCTCTTCGAAGTTGGCGACCAAATATTTTTAACCTGAAAAAGTGTTTTTCTCCTTCATTTTTTCGTATTTTATGCTAAACTATTCATACTCAGAGTAAATATATTTCATTTTTGCGGATGGCAAATGAAGTCCACTTAACTTCCAACATTTTTACGTCAAGTTAGTCAAGATTGGTAAAAAAAACTGACGCGTGTATATTTTGTTTACACCCGTGTCCGCAAAACCGGTCAAGAGTCCGAAACCCTGTCTTATGTTGTGCACCCTGGTCAACGAGAAGCTGTAGTGAACAAAGGCAAAACAATGTGTTCAGTTTCAGTTCAGTTCCAGTTCAGTTCCAGTTCAGTTCCAGTTCAGTTCCAGTTCAGTTCCAGTTCAGTTCCAGTTCAGTTCCAGTTCAGTTCCAGTTCAGTTCCTGTTCAGTTTCTGTTCTATGTTCAGTTTCTGTTCAGTTTCTGTTCAGTTTCTGTTCAGTTTCTGTTCAGTTTCTGTTCAGTTTCTGTTCAGTTTCTGTTCAGTTTCTGTTCAGTTTCTGTTCAGTTTCTGTTCAGTTTCTGTCCAGTTTCAGTTCAGATTACTTTCAGTTCAGTTTCAGTTCAGTTTCAGTTCAGTTTCAGTTCAGTTCAATTTCAGTTTCAGTTTCAGTTTCAGTTTCAGTTCAGTTTCAGTTCAGTTTCAGTTCAGTTTCAGTTCAGTTTCAGTTCAGTTTCAGTTCAGTTTCAGTTCAGTTTCAGTTCAGTTTCAGTTCAGTTTCAGTTCAGTTTCAGTTCAGTTTCAGTTCCGTTTCAGTTCAGTTTCAGTTCGGTTTCTGTTCAGTTTCAGTTCAGTTTCAGTTCGGTTTCTGTTCGACTTCTGTTCAGTTTCTGTTCAGTTTCTGTTCAGTTTCAGTTCAGTTTCAGTTCGGTTTCAGTTCAGTTGCAGTTCAGTTGGAGTTCAGTTTCAGTTCAGTTTTAGTTCAGTTTCAGTTCAGTTTCAGTTCAGTTTCAGTTCAGTTTCAGTTCAGTTCAGCTCAGTTCAGTTTCAGTGCAGTTTCAGTGTAGATTCAGTTCAGTTTTATTTCAGTTTCAGTTCAGTTTCAGTTCAGTGCAGTTTCAGTTTCATTTCAGTTTCAGTTCAGTTTCATTTCAGTTTCAGTTTAGTTTCATTTCAGTTTCATTTCAGTTTCATTTCAGTTTCAGTTCAGTTTCAGTTCAGTTTCAGTTCAGTTTCAGTTCAGTTTCAGTTCAGTTTCAGTTCGGTTTCAGTTCAGTTTCAGTTCAGTTTCAGTTCAGTTTCAGTTCAGTTTTATTTAAGTTTTAGTTAAGTTTTAGTTCAGTTTTAGTTCAGATCAGTTCAGTTTCAGTTCGGTTTCAGTTCAGTTTCAGTTCAGTTTCAGTTCAGTTTCAGTTCAGTTTCAGTTCAGTTTCAGTTCAGTTTCAGTTCAGTTTCAGTTCAGTTTCAGTTCAGTTTCAGTTCAGTTTCAGTTCAGTTTCAGTTCAGTTTCAGTTCTGTTTCAGTTCAGTTTCAGTTCAGTTTCATTTCAGTTTTAGTTCCGTTTCAGTTCAGTTTCAGTTCAGTTTCAGTTCAGTTTCAGTTCGGTTCCAGTTCGGTTCCAGTTCAGTTCCAGTTCAGTTCCAGTTCAGTTCCAGTTCAGTTCCAGTTCCAGTTCCAGTTCAGTTCCAGTTCAGTTCAGTTCCAGTTCAGTTTCAGTTCAATCCCAGTTCAGTTCCAGTTCAGTTTCATTTCAGTTTCAGTTCAGTTTCAGTTCAGTTTCAGTTCAGTTTCAGTTCAGTTTCAGTTCAGTTTCAGTTCAGTTTCAGTTCAGTTCAGTTCAGTTTTAGTTCCAGTTCAGTTTCAGTTCAGTTTCAGTTCAGTTTCAGCTTCAGTTTCAGTTCAGTTTCAGCTCAGTTTCAGTTCAGTTTCAGTTCAGTTTCAGTTCAGTTTCAGTTCGGTTTCAGTTCAGTTTCATTTTCAGTTTCATTTTAAGTTTTATTTTCAGTTTCAGTTTCAGTTTCAGTTTCAGTTTCAGTTTCAGTTTCAGTTCAGTTTCAGTTCAGTTTCAGTTCAGTTTCGGTTCAGTTTCAGTTCAGTTTCAGTTCAGTTTCAGTTCAGTTTCAGTTCAGTTTCAGTTCAGTTTCAGTTCAGTTTCAGCTTCAGTTCAGTTCAGTTTCAGTTCGGTTTCAGTCCAGTTTCGGTTCAGTTTCAGTTCAGTTTCAGTTCAGTTTCAGTTCAGTTTCAGTTCAGTTTCAGTTCAGTTTCAGTTCAGTTTCAGTTCAGTTTCAATTTAGTTTTAATTTAGTTTCCGTTCAGTTTCAGTTCAGTTTCAGTTCAGTTTCAGTTCAGTTTCAGTTCAGTTTCAGTTCAGTTTCAGTTCAGTTTCAGTTCAGTTTCAGTTCAGTTTCAGTTCAGTTTCAGTTCAGTTTCAGTTCAGTTTCAGTTCTGTTTCAGTTCAGTTTGGTCAGGGTAGTACTTAAGCGGTCAGGGGCGTCGCCGAGCATTTTTTAGTGTGTGTGGGGAGGGGAGGAGGGGTCGGCTGAAATTACGAACAAATGTACCCCTTTTTGCGTGTGCCTTTGCAGCATTTTGTATGTGGATTTTCATGTTATAGTAGGTACTTGTTATTTTGCGCCGCCTAGCGGTGCTAATTGTCTTACGGGTTTTCCTGATAAACCCCAGAAATAAAACCCAGAAATATACGCGGTGGGCCATGTAGAGGATAAGAAGCTAAAAATGCTATCAATTCAATTCAGCGATACGAGGAACCGAATACGATGATGATGGCTTCGTTATGATAATGACCACCGATGTGACGCCGCGAAGCGGCGTGAAAATTGTAATTTTAGGTCTGGAAAACGAAATTTTAATATTGGAACCAGACCGTGAGTGGAGCCAAGCCTCAGGTAACCCCTTTTCCTGGTTGCACATCTCGGTATGATGATTTTTTTTGAAATATAGGTAGTTTTTCATATACATTAGACTCGGATAGTAAATCACGATGACCGGTGGCAGTCAGCACCGAATAGTTCATATGTGAATAATAATATACATATGTATCGAACTGTAACAAACAACTGGAAACAGTACAAATGGTTTGAAAGCAGCAAGGGGCAGAACGACTTTTCCGCGCATAAATGGTCTCTGTGGGTCTGGAGGAGCCATGGGGGAGTTGGCTTAGGGAGATGGTCCTGGCCTGATCCCCACGATTAGCTCTTCGGTACAGCAAGTTGGGCACCGCTGGAGCAGCCTCCCGGGTGCCGATGCCCGCGTCGTTGCGTTCGCGTCGCCTTTTGAGGAACTCGGCAGACTAGCTAAACATGTAGCCCGCTTGAAAGTTAATGTTTTATTAAGAGAGCATAGGCGTTACACAAGGGGGGACGGGCCAATTTACCCCTCCCCTGAGGGTCTGAACGTGCCGGCACCCCTTTGGTCGAAAAAACATGAATTATTTTGTAATTTTTTTAAGAAGAAAAAATGGGAAAATATGTTTTTTTGTAAATATAGTGGGCCAAATCCGATGAGTTTTTGTTTTGTTGGGGTACTTTATGCCCTCTGAACAAAAATTGCACTGGAAGGGAGTGAGCCCTGGTGGAATTCATTTTCCCATTTTCCAAATTTGTATAAGCAATTGCGAAACTTATGTCATGCCGGGAAGCGGCGCGATTTTTTTTTGACTGAGGATAGCTGAATTTTGACTGCTGCAAAGACAATTTTTACGATAAATTGTTAACTTTCCCCGCAAAAAGTGTGGGGGAGAGGCAACCACCCCACCTTCTGAGAGGGGAGTCCGGTCTCCCCGTCGGCGACGCCCCTGCATGTTACGGATTAAATTTCCTTCGTGCTTCTTTCTGAACAGCGGTGTGTCGAAGGCAAAACGAAAGAAATGTCATCCGTAACTGATTGAGCCCATTTCTACGTCGCAGGGGTATATTATTATATTCAGTTGAGGGGGCTTGGCCCGCTTCAGACGCCCCAACTTGGCTTCAGTCCCCCAACTTCGAAGAGGAAGTGGGTCAAATCTGGGGAGAAATCTGTATTTGTATGGATTTTGATGGTATTTTAAGCGATTTTTTAAAGCTCAGACCCCCCCCCCCCAAACAAAAGAGAAGCTTTCTGGAGAAGCTATGCCCCTGCCACGGCGTATTTTTCATATTCCAATCTTGATTTTAATAGGAATTACATGATAACTGGAATCAGCTTCCGCCATAAAAAGTGTGTGTGTGTGGGGGGGGGGGGGTCGGCAGCCATAAAAAGTGGGGGTCGACCCCCCCCCCCCCCCCCGGTTTTTAAAAGTGGGGGGGGGGGTCGCAACCCCCTCCCCCCGTCAGCAACGCCCCTATAAGCAGCACATGCCGCTCACTCGATTTCCACTTAGTAACCATGCATTACGAGCTAACGAGAGGTATGCCACTCATGTCAATTCATGTAGGCACGTACATCATGCAATTAAACGAAAATCCTAGATCAATATCTTCTATTTAGAAAACTACATGAAAACTGCCGGCCAAGTCGACTTAACTGAGAAGGCAACCTATTTGTTCCTAGCTATTAAAGGTATACGTCTGGCGTATGCCGGCAGAGCGTTCCTAAATCGCTGAGCTGTATGTACTGGCTGCGCCTGTCACCAAAATGTTAAAAGATGTCCTATTGATGCCAGATTTTCAGTCAAACCATTCTTCATAAATTGCAGCATTCGGTACCTTCTCAGGCGACAATAGACAAATTCCACAAAATCCGAAAACAAGCGAAGGAGATGATCGAGATAGTAAACAAAAGAAGGATATGCCGGTCATCGCGGTCTCCTATAATGCACATATTAAGGCAATGCGCTGAGCGAAAACAGTGGTATGATCCTTTTGCCATGTTGAGGTTGGAAAATTTGCTAATCTTGTTGAAGCGATATGAATATCTTCCTCCTACTTGAAGTTTCCCGTGATTCCTTTTTTATGATGTAATGTTATGCCGGGGAAACTACGGCGGCATTCTCAGAAAAGTGTTTGTGGTATCTTAATTGGGTAACATCTATTACCATACACATGCACTATGTCGAGCAAACGTCAGTGTGACATAATTCTTATGACGTTTGACGGAGGCACCTACAGATTAGCATAGCCACAGTGTTCACATCTTAAACCCTGTACCATAGCTTACGCCACCGCGTCAGTGCTCAGTGTCATGCCATATCTTCGGAAATGCCACACCAGCACTGTCGCACCTGGCGACGTGGAGACATTGTTTGTTTTCCAAAATAAGAACATGACCTTTACTATGCAAAACATCGTCGAGCTTAAAATTACCTTGCATTTGTTATAAGAGAAAAATACCACGATATTATGTGAAAACATATATTCACAAGGTATTCGCAAGACCATAAATGTATAATATTTTGCATTGTTCACCATATGTACGACATACCACAGTGCATTTTTAAATCGGCTAACTATATCCACGCGAAATGATAAGCTGTGTAAATAAAATCAGTGTACTGCTACGCCTTAGGAAGTGAAAGTCTTATTATGTTCCTGCTCTGCATAGCGCACGGTTTTTATATTCCTGCTCTGCATATCGTGAAGTCTGACCTCAGAAATATGTCCACTAAAAAAACGGACTAATTGTATTTAAAAAATGTGCAGCGTGCGTGACCTTATCCCGCGGCCGTGCCGGGGGGGGGGGGGTTTAGACACACTCACACACATACACCCCTCATGTTTGTCGAGGATACCGGAAAAACGGCGGCGCACAGCGCCGCCTTTTTTGGCACAGCTGTTCGGGCATCAATTACCCACATTATGTATTTTTTTTGATTTCGGGTCATCTCAGGTCAGGTCACCAGACCAGGTCACGTGACCCCACCTCCAAAAAATTACGGTCGTACCACACTCATAGTTTTTGGATGATCGGTTTTACACTTACAGCATTTCATAAGGTCATATATATATATATATATATATATATATATATATATATATATATATATATATATATATATATATATATATATATATCTATATATATATCTATATCTATATCTATATCTATATCTATATCTATATCTATATCTATATCTATATCTATATCTATATCTATATCTATATCTATATCTATATCTATATCTATATCTATATCTATATCTATATCTATATCTATATCTATATCTATATCTATATCTATATCTATATCTATATCTATATCTATATCTATATCTATATCTATATCTATATCTATATCTATATCTATATCTATATCTATATCTATATCTATATCTATATCTATATCTATATCTATATCTATATCTATATCTATATCTATATCTATATCTATATCTATATCTATATCTATATCTATATCTATATCTATATCTATATCTATATCTATATCTATATCTATATCTATATCTATATCTATATCTATATCTATATCTATATCTATATCTATATCTATATCTATATCTATATCTATATCTATATCTATATCTATATCTATATCTATATCTATATCTATATCTATATCTATATCTATATCTATATCTATATCTATATCTATATCTATATCTATATCTATATCTATATCTATATCTATATCTATATCTATATCTATATCTATATCTATATCTATATCTATATCTATATCTATATCTATATCTATATCTATATCTATATCTATATCTATATCTATATCTATATCTATATCTATATCTATATCTATATCTATATCTATATCTATATTATCTATATCTATATCTATATCTATATCTATATCTATATCTATATCTATATCTATATCTATATCTATATCTATATCTATATCTATATCTATATCTATATCTATATCTATATCTATATCTATATCTATATCTATATCTATATCTATATCTATATCTATATCTATATCTATATCTATATCTATATCTATATCTATATCTATATCTATATCTATATCTTATTATATCTATATCTATATCTATATCTATATCTATATCTATATCTATATCTATATCTATATCTATATCTATATCTATATCTATATCTATATCTATATCTATATCTATATCTATATCTATATCTATATCTATATCTATATCTATATCTATATCTATATCTATATCTATATCTATATCTATATCTATATCTATATCTATATCTATATCTATATCTATATCTATATCTATATCTATATCTATATCTATATCTATATCTATATCTATATCTATATCTATATCTATATCTTATCTATATCTATATCTATATCTATATCTATATCTATATCTATATCTATATCTATATCTATATCTATATCTATATCTATATCCTATATCTATATCTATATCTATATCTATATCTATATCTATATCTATATCTATATCTATATCTATATCTATATCTATATCTATATCTATATCTATATCTATATCTATATCTATATCTATATCTATATCTATATCTATATCTATATCTATATCTATATCTATATCTATATCTATATCTATATCTATATCTATATCTATATCTATATCTATATCTATATCTATATCTATATCTATATCTATATCTATATCTATATCTATATCTATATCTATATCTATATCTATATCTATATCTATATCTATATCTATATCTATATC
>JAXIVJ010015160.1:0-32431 GCA_036785665.1 Chirona hameri
TTATATGCGGGTTAGGAAAAAAATCGGTCAGTTTCTCGGCGCATTCATGTGTTATGTTGCTACTTTCCTATATTATTGGCAAAATAGTTCATTTTAGCACCTTTTCCTCGTACTTTTAAACGCACAATATAGCAATTTTAGAGGTCCACGCCATACGCAATGCGACGCATTGATGAGAAAGCAACCCAGGGAATAATACTCAAAATTTTCGCGCCGCTCCGCGGCGCAATTTGTTTAAGAGTGCCAGGTCTTGAGCTTAAACAAATATTCCAAGTTGGTATAGCTGATTCCAAATTCGTGTCACTGGTTCCAAAGTTGATGTGGCAGTTTGCTAACTCCAGCTCCTAAACGTTGGTATGGCCCATGCCATACCTGCCATACTGCATTTTCCAGCCTTGTAACGTGCCTTTTCATGTTTTTTTTTTTTTTTTGGGGGGGGGGGGGGGGGTTTCAACGCTTGGAAAGGGGCCCTTTCAACGCTCGGGAAGGGGCACTTTCGAGGCGCCCCCCCCCCCCGCCCTGGACGTAATCCTGGCTACGTGCCTGATGGATGGCAAGTATTGTCCATAAACTCAAATACCTCGATTTTGACGTTTGACTTGACCGTGACCTGACATGTGCCCTTAATTTGAAATTGTTAAGTTTGCGTTAGGTTAATCTCATTGAGCGTTTTATAATGCCGCCTTGCGCGTCCCGATGCGATCATTGGTTCTGAAGATACTAGGGGGGGGGCTACCCCCCCCCCCCCCCGTGAGTCGTGTTACAGAATATACCCCAGTGACTGCCGGATTAAAACTGAGTGAACTGACATGTGATATCTTTAGGATTTCAGAGATAACAATTATTTCGGCGTTAGAAAACAAAGTGAATTGTGATCTGTTGTTGAATTAACATTCTTAAAGTACCTTAACCTCAATAAATTTGTGATGCAAACTTTTTATTTCAGACATAAATGGCGCGTATGGTACATTGTTCGTATACACATTCCAGAATGGTATGTTGATATGGTTATTATTAGGTTATATATACTGCAGTTATCATTTCTATGTACATATTTAATATTGTATTGTTTCACTTATGATAAGGAGCAGTCAGCAGAATTTGTGATGAGTTAAGTACTCTTTAAGTTATTTTTTTCAGACAGAAAATTGATTTATGTGGGTTTGAAAAGCACTCCAGAACATTGTTTGGACCCCTTTATTATTTAGTTGCGCCCATTTTTTTGTTTGTTATATCAGATGTGACTTTGACTTGTAAGAAGATGAGTCGACTCAGCTTTGACTCAAGCAGCATCCAGGTGACTCAACTTTGACTCAAGCGACATCCATGCGGCTTCGCCCTGACTCAACTCAAACCCCTATTTTGATTAAACGACTCGACTCTGACTCAAGTTGATTTGAGTCAGAGTTGAGTCAAATCTGACTCACCGACTCTGAGTCGAGCACAACCCTGGCTGCCAAGAGCTGCCATATGGGATCAGAGTGGTGAGAGTTGCCATACGTGAGCGCAGTGTGGACTGTGTTGAGCTGCATGCGAGCGGCCCGGAGCTACCATATGTCAGCTGGAGGGCTGCCATACGTTAGCAGGCCAGGAGCTGTCGTATGCCAGCGGTGGGCCTGCCAATGGGGTATGTCAGTTGACAATGCTGTAGATGGCGCTGATGTACAATGTGACCCAAGCGGCGATCACCGCCATTGGCGACACTGCATTAAGTCACTGTTTCAGGGTGGCTCTAAAAATAGTTACGATGGAAAATGCTAAAGGGCCAAGTCTCATGTGGTTCGCTGAAGCTTTTTTAGTTAAATGCTGCCATTTTTTGATGATATAAATAATTGGAGTTGCACAAAATCGCCCCGAAAGTCAACCATGCGTGGCGAGCCGTCATAAGGGCGATCGACCATGTCGTCTCGCCGCGGCCGGCCGTCGTCTTCGGTGGCGAGGGCTGTGGCTCGGGTGAACGGCAGTATTTTAGTTTACAGTCATTATTTATATTTATTATACGATCAAGGCCACATAAGATGGTGATGGGAATGAGCGATGGTGCAGGCGGCGCAGAAGGAACAAGAGGAGCTGAAGGAGTGGCACTGAGCAGGGAATAAAATTAGACCATATGCCACCGCGCTTAGCAAGTCGTTGGTCCTGCCGTATTTTATATGAAAGTTTGTGTATTTTCCTCATTTTTTCTGGAGAGCATGGCGGTCTGTGCTGCTCCAGCAAGATGTCATAAGCGGGTGTCGACAATACGATCTTCTGCTCAATCGAAAGTGGGTATGTTTATTAGCAGTGTTTCAAACCGTAAGTTCCATCTGTGGTGACATCGCAATTAATGCAGTGAACGCCTTTCTTCCATATTTTGTATTAAATATATGAATGTTTATCATTTTAACAATCAAATGCACAACCATTGTTGTTTGCCACCAATATTTTGTTGCTGTTTGGCCCGAAGCCACGGTGGATAGAAAGATTGCCCGCCCAGGAGCCGCAGCCAGCAGCCCCGACGACGGCTGCCGAGGCGAGTCGATATGGTTGATCGTCCGCTGAGGCTGGATGGGCCGCTCGCCCTTATGGCGGCTCGCCACGCATGGTTGACTTCCGCGATTTTGTGCAAGCCCAATTATTGATATCATCAAAAAAAATTGCAGAATTCAACTCAGAAAGCTTCAGCGAACCACATGAGACGTGAGCCTTTAGCACTTTCGATCGTAACTATTTTTAGAGCCACCTTCAAACAGTGACTTAATACATTGTCGCCAATGGCGGCAATCGCCGCTTGGGTCACATTGCTGCCCAGCGCCCCTGGCGGCGGAAATTTTGCTGACATACCCCATTGTGAGAGCTGTATGGCTGCTGTGATGGACCGGCAGGGTTGCTGTGCCGGCTTTTAGCAGCTTCTTTGTCAACCCGTGTGTGCTCTAAGTCATTCCAATGGAAGGACTGCCGTCTTTAGGTAGCGTCATTACAATGGGCAGCAATATGCAGGCAGCGTCATTCTACTGGCAGCAGTATGCAGTCGGCATGACAGCAGGCCGGGACAGCCATTTGCAGACAGCGGGCATGTCTCGGGGCGGCCCACCTATACAGACCCTATCTAGACCTATAAAGACCATGGTGTCCGCTGTAGAGGCATCGGCTCCCACTGTCGTCTGGGACGTTATTTATGCTATTTATTTTATTTTATGGGACCCGGCTTCCTGCTTCTGGGTTATGTGATTGAGTTATGATTGCACATTGCACAAGGTGATTTAGTCATTCCTATATTTGCTATAGTCGTCGAGTCGATAAACACGCCACAGCGCTGTGTCGTTCTGTGTGCTCTCTGTGATTGGCTGCTGTGACAGACACAGCGCTGTGTCGTTCTGTGTGCTCTCTGTGATTGGCTGCTGTGACAGACACAGCGCTGTGCCGTTCTGTGTGCTCTCTGTGATTGGTTGCTGCGACAGACACAGCGCTGTGTCGTTCTGTGTGATATCTGTGATTGGTTGCTGCGACAGACACAGCGCTGTGTCGTTCTGTGTGCTCTCTGTGATTGGTTGCTGCCACAGACACAGCGCTGTGTCGTTCTGTGTGATATCTGTGATTGGCTGCTGTGACAGACACAGCGCTGTGCCGTTCTGTGTGCTCTCTGTGATTGGTTGCTGCGACAGACACATCGCTGTGTCGTTCTGTGTGCTCTCTGTGATTGGCTGCTGTGACAGACACAGCGCTGTGCTGTTCTGTGTGCTCTCTGTGATTGGTTGCTGCGACAGACACATCGCTGTGTCGTTCTGTGTGCTCTCTGTGATTGGCTGCTGTGACAGACACATCGCTGTGTCGTTCTGTGTGCTCTCTGTGATTGGCTGCTGTGACAGACACATCGCTGTGCCGTTCTGTGTGCTCTCTGTGATTGGTTGCTGCGACAGGCACATCGCTGTGTCGTTCTGTGTGCTCTCTGTGATTGGCTGCTGTGACAGACACATCGCTGTGTCGTTCTGCGTGCTCTCTGTGATTGGCTGCTGTGACAGACACAGCGCTGTGCCGTTCTGTGTGCTCTCTGTGATTGGTTGCTGCGACAGACACATCGCTGTGTCGTTCTGTGTGCTCTCTGTGATTGGCTGCTGTGACAGACACATCGCTGTGTCGTTCTGTGTGTTCTCTGTGATTGGCTGCTGTGACAGACACATCGCTGTGTCGTTCTGTGTGTTCTCTGTGATTGGTTGCTGCGACAGACACATCGCTGTGTCGTTCTGTGTGCTCTCTGTGATTGGTTGCTGTGACAGACACATCGCTGTGTCGTTCTGTGTGCTCTCTGTGATTGGTTGCTGCGACAGACACATCGCTGTGTCGTTCTGTGTGCTCTCTGTGATTGGCTGCTGTGACAGACACAGCGCTGTGCCGTTCTGTGTGCTCTCTGTGATTGGTTGCTGCGACAGACACATCGCTGTGTCGTTCTGTGTGCTCTCTGTGATTGGTTGCTGCGACAGATGCGTCGCCGTATATGTCTCACGGGTCGCAGGGGCGGGAGACGCTGGCTTTCTGCATATCTCACGGATCGCGGGGCTGGGTTTCTGTGCAAATGACGGATCGTGGGGGGGGGGGGGGGAGATGAGTTCCTGTATGTCCCGAGTCGTGGGGTGGGAATGACTTTAGGCTGGAGACTTCCAGTTCACGTTTATCTCACGTTTATCTTACACACAAACCTCTAAACGCGCGTTTAGCTGCCCACCAACTTTTAATCGGTGACTTCCACGGACGGGTATCTCGTGGGCAGCTACACGCGTGTAACTATTTAAATGCCAACTTACACGCCAGTTTAAAGGGCAAACCGATCAGCTGTTCGACGTAAAAACGTAAACAAACCGTAGTAAAGACGTAGTATTTTGCTATTTGTGGAAATAATGTGCCGTAAGAAATGTTTACAAACGTAAGTGGCCTCCTGGCATGTAAGCGATGGGCGTGCACTTATGTTCGCATGATATCAGCATAGTGCGACCATCCATAACCGGTTTGCTGTAATAATTAAATGGAAATAACATATCGTACCACGGCGTTGGACATCATGTGTCTGCGTTCATGTCGCACTGCTGTCTCCGATTACACCCCCGTCCGCTGAGTGCGCCGCACCTTCGCAAGGGGAGGGGGAGAGGCGCGGCGGGGCGGCACCTCAGCAGCGTCGAATGAGCGGTGTCGAGTTCAGCGCCCGACGCAGACCGGACCCCGCGGCCGATCGACGGATCAGTAGGATCAAGTGAGCCTGTGGACGACGAGGTTGTGCGGTGATCAGTGATGTGCGTGAGGATTTGAAGATTTTGACGCAGGAATCGACCATGGAAGGATATTTAGATCTAGTCCGTGACGTAAACGAAGAAGATCGTGGCAATCAAAGACGACCATATGTCATGCGGGAAAGAACGGACCCACTTGTCTTTTATAACAATTTGAGCCTCAAATTTGTCAAATTTGAGCCTCACGTCGCGACTCACAAGCCGGGAAGAGCGATTGACGGCGAAGGAATAATCGAAACTGGACTCTGGAGCATCTCAAAATCACATCCCGTTCTGTTGTGAATGCGTTAATTTAAATAAACGATAAAGATATGTTTGTGTGCATGTATGTATGTACGTATGCATGCATGTATGCATGTATGTTTGTATGTATGTATGCATGTATGTATGTATGTGTATCCATGTATGATGTATGCGTGCATGTATGTAACCTGAATGCATGCACTAAGCATGCATTTACATTAACGAGCACTCCCGTTGGCGTGACCTTTACGGCATAGCCACGGTTCAATTAGAGCTCTCATACGATGCAATATGGTCATAATGGTCAATATGGTACAGAGAAGGAATAGACATTTTAATTTTTTTTATGAGTTACTAATGAGGAGTTAATTAGCCTTAAACTCGCATCCAATTTACAGCAAAATGGCTGTCTAAAATGGATTGAAAAACATACAACATAATCGTCAAACAATTCTCTCTCTCATCAAAATAGAATATTCAAGGAAAATTAACTTTGAGAGTGATTTAAGAGGCAAAAATGGAGCAAAGAAACGCTAAACGTGAACTTAATACATGGGTGTGCTCGCGGGTAAGTTGGTTCGCTAACTTAGCTCATGAACTAGTTACACAACAGTGGAAGTCACCGTTTAAAGTTAGCCACCGACTTACACGCGAGTTACACGTCAACTTACCCACGAACCCCTAAACGCGAGATAAACGCGTCTGGAAGTCTCCAGCCCTCTGTGATCGTCGGGTCCGACTGCTCCGTGGCTGGCCGTGGCTGGGAGCCTGGGCTCTAGACTGTTGTGGCCTGCAACTAGTGAGCCTGTCACTTTCCCGGCCGGTCTGTGGCAGAGCTCTCTGTGTGTTCACGCTCTGTGTGCCCTCTGTTGACGTTCACAGTGTTGGGTGGCAGTGTGTCTGGCCAGTGTTCGCCGGGGACTGGTCGGCTCAGGTCACGATTCGGGTGTTTTGTGACGATCTCAGCTTTGGGTCGATATAACTTCACTGATCGGAATATAAGTGTCCAGTGACAACTCAGTGAGTTCAGTGACGTCAGAAGCGTGTGTTCACTGAGCCATCCACCGAGTCAAAGTGACGTCAGAATAGATACAAGCAGCAGCGGTAGTCAGTGCTGTGCGGAGCTAACCATATTCCAGTAGCGGAACCCGGAAACTCGATCCATCAGCCGGCGGTGTCAACTGGAGCTACTGCCGGTGTGACGCCGTGTGTCGTCCGTCTGTTACCCTCCCCGCCAGACGATGACGAAGTTACTGCCTGATGTTCAATGAGCTGCCGCCGCCCTGACGTTCAGCTGAGCTGCCGCCGCCCTGATGTTCATTCAGCTGAGCTGCCGCCGCCCTGATGTTCAGCTGAGCTGCCGGCGCCCTGATGTTCATTCAGCTGAGCTGCCGCCGCCCTGATGTTCAGCTGAGCTGCCGCCGCCCTGAAGTTCATTCAGCTGAGCTGCCGCCGCCCTGATGTTCAGCTGAGCTGCCGCCGCCCTGATGTTCATTCAGCTGAGCTCCCGCCGCCCTGATGTTCAGCTGAGCTGCCGGCGCCCTGATGTTCATTCAGCTGAGCTGCCGCCGCCCTGATGTTCATTCAGCTGAGCTGCCGCCGCCCTGATGTTCATTCAGCTGAGCTGCCGCCGCCCTGATGTTCAGCTGAGCTGCCGGCGCCCTGATGTTCATTCAGCTGAGCTGCCGCCGCCCTGATGTGCAGCTGAGCTGCCGCCGCCCTGAAGTTCATTCAGCTGAGCTGCCGCCGCCCTGATGTTCAGCTGAGCTGCCGCCGCCCTGATGTTCATTCAGCTGAGCTGCCGCCGCCCTGATGTTCATTCAGCTGAGCTGCCGCCGCCCTGATGTTCAGCTGAGCTGCCGCCGCCCTGATGTTCAGCTGAGCTACCGCCGCCATGATGTTCATTCAGCTGAGCTGCCGCCGCCCTGATGTTCAGCTGAGCTGCCGGCGCCCTGATGTTCATTCAGCTGAGCTGCCGCCGCCCTGATGTTCATTCAGCTGAGCTGCCGCCGCCCTGATGTTCATTCAGCTGAGCTGCCGCCGCCCTGATGTGCAGCTGAGCTGCCGCCGCCCTGAAGTTCATTCAGCTGAGCTGCCGCCGCCCTGATGTTCAGCTGAGCTGCCGCCGCCCTGATGTTCATTCAGCTGAGCTGCCGCCGCCCTGATGTTCATTCAGCTGAGCTGCCGCCGCCCTGATGTTCAGCTGAGCTGCCGCCGCCCTGATGTTCATTCAGCTGAGCTGCCGCCGCCCTGATGTTCATTCAGCTGAGCTGCTGCCGCCCTGATGTTCATTCAGCTGAGCTGCCGCCGCCCTGATGTTCAGCTGAGCTGCCGCCGCCCTGATGTTCATTCAGCTGAGCTGCCGCCGCCCTGATGTTCATTCAGCTGAGCTGCCGCCGCCCTGATGTTCAGCTGAGCTGCCGGCGCCCTGATGTTCATTCAGCTGAGCTGCCGCCGCCCTGATGTTCAGCTGAGCTGCCGGCGCCCTGATGTTCATTCAGCTGAGCTGCCGCCGCCCTGATGTTCATTCAGCTGAGCTGCCGGCTCCCTGATGTTCAGCTGAGCTGCCGCCGCCCTGATGTTCATTCAGCTGAGCTGCCGCCGCCCTGATGTTCATTCAGCTGAGCTGCCGCCGCCCTGATGTTCATTCAGCTGAGCTGCCGCCGCCCTGATGTTCATTCAGCTGAGCTGCCGCCGCCCTGATGTTCATTCAGCTGAGCTGCCGCCGCCCTGATGTTCAGCTGAGCTGCCGCCGCCCTGATGTTCATTCAGCTGAGCTGCCGCCGCCCTGATGTTCAGCTGAGCTGCCGCCGCCCTGATGTTCATTCAGCTGAGCTGCCGCCGCCCTGATGTTCAGCTGAGCTGCCGCCGCCCTGATGTTCAGCTGAGCTGCCGCCGCCCTGATGTTCATTCAGCTGAGCTGCCGCCGCCCTGATGTTCATTCAGCTGAGCTGCCGCCGCCCTGATGTTCAGCTGAGCTGCCGCCGCCCTGCCTACGTGTATTAGTATATTTGCTGGCAAAGGACGAATGACTGTCGAAGGTTAAGGGGATTTCAGAAAGTTGTGCTGCTGGTCATGGAGTACGCTTTTTTATTGTTTACAATATCCTTTTGGCAGTGCGTGGAAATAAGTAACTTGACGGTGGTCTTTGGCACCCATCATCCGTTCAAGGATCTTCGAACCTGTGCGCGAACACGCGGTGGCACCATTTCCACTAACGGCAGATGTCCACTGATCACTGGACGCCTATACGCTGACGGTTATAGGGCTTATCAGTTATCGCTGTAATCTAGTTTAAACTGTTAAAGCACTTGTGGCCAGTATTGCTCCAGAACAGCACGATATAGCGCGCATTCCCCATATTAACCCGCGCACTGCAGGGGGTTTGCGCCGAACACGAACTGCAGGGGGTTGATTTCCGCCCCCCCCCCCCCCGAGATCTCGAAAACTAAGCAACGTTGCGACAAGCGGAAAACGGAATTTGATAGCTTTATACAAGTTCTATGGAACGTATTTCGTTATTTTTTTAGGTCAGGTCAAAATTGAGGTCACCAGAGGTCATCAAAGGTAAAATTTTCCCGTTTTTCCTGTTTTAGGACTTCGCTCCAGAAATTCCCATACATCTCGGAAACTATGCTAGTTAGAAACAAACGGAAAAAATCAAACGCCAGCCAGTTAAATTTTCAACAGACAAAGTTTCCTCAAATTTGATTTCAGGGCAATATTTGAGGCTTCAGAGGTCAAAAAAGAAAAACATGCTGTTTTTTTCCAAATTGTTTTTCGCTATTAACATTTTACTTAATAAATATAACGGAAAACTGTTTACGCCATTGTGTTTATCTCGTCAAGGCGCTTTGAATTATATACATGGTGACCTTGTTAAGTCAACTTTAAAATTTGACCTCAGGTCAAGGTCAAGTGGTGACCCAAGTAGGGAATGTTGCATATGAAAAGACGTGTCTCGAAGAGACAAACACATTGCTGTCTGTTTTACTTCTCTATCTTAATTGTGTCGGGAGTAATTAACAAAAAAAGTGATGGTGACCTCGCATGACCTCAAATGACCCCATAGGGGCCACTGAACAAAACTTATAATTGGATCATCATGAATATCCTATAATAACATGATCCAGAAGTAATTGGACTAATATCATGCATATCCTTGAAATAGGAAGCATATGAATATTTCCCTATTTACTTATTATGGGGAAGTTACGAAATCGACCTGCCCTTAGGTCACCGATATCAAAATTCCGAGATAAACGAATTGTACGTACTTATGCTTTCATGGCATCCTGCAAGTTGCAAACTGATCGGTGAGAAACTCTGGCTTTGGCACGACTGCAACCATTTTTGGAGGTGGAGTTACATGACCTGGTCTGGTGACATGACCTGAGATGACCCGATGTGATTGTTTTATTCAAAGTGTGCGCAATTGATGTCCTAACAGGTGTGCGAAAACCCGGCGGCGTTGCGTGCCGCCGTTTTTTCACTATCTGCGAAAAACCTGAGGGGGGCGGAAATCAACCCCCTGCAGTGCGCGGGTTAAGACGGAATATAAGACGGAATGCGAACTCGCAATCGTTTGTGCAAGCAAAACGATATAAACAGCCCCGCATGCCACCTTATAAAAAAAAATTGTCAATAAGGTCGAAATCGGGCGCTCATTGCCGTCAGATAAGGTGCAACTGACTCTTATTGCAAGACTTACAACGTTCCATAAAACCATTTCCTGGGCGGGTAATATACTGAATTTTACCAAAACGACTCCAGATATGAATAGGCGATACTTTTGGCATCATATTTATGTATCGGGTGCGGAACGAACTGTTTCAGAAATTTTTAAAAATGCGATCCGAATACCACCTATATTTTCGTAGTCACGACTGCGCAGCGTCCATAGGCCACCATGCTAAAGCCGGCTCCCTGTAGAATTGGTGACGTCACGGCTCAAGTGTTGCCAGGCAAATTGACTGGGGCTGGTTGCGCCTAAGGTACGATCCTATTTAAAATTACGATTACCGCGGATAAATATCCTCCCTTAATTCATGCTGAGGGGGAGACGGCCATGCGCTGCCCGGTCTGTGTGAGGGGCGACTGGCGAGACGACCATACGCTGGCTGCACCGGTCTGACTGAGTGGTGAGACGGCCATACGCTGCCCTGTTCTGGCTGAGGGGAGATACGGCCATACGCTTCCCCGGTCCTGCTGAGGAGGAGGGGGGGGGGGGGGGCGGCCATACGCTACCCCGATCTGGCTGAGGGGTGAGACGGCCATACGCTGCCCCGGTCTGGCTGAGGGCGAGACAGCCACACGCTGCCCCGGTCTGGCTGAGGGGCGAGAAATCGCATTGTTTTGGCTTAATGTTCAAGATATGCTGAACAAAAAACAACTTTAAAAAAGCAAAATATTATAAAAGCATAAACTTGCAGCCTAACTACCTAACTTACTTATCTAATGGCGACGACTTCAAATTGCCGCTCCCCAACACCCGTCAAAAGACCGCAAAACGCTGGAAAGCGCAGCTGCGGCGACGTGGCTGGCCACGACTGGACCAGAGCACCAGTGACGTCATCACGAAAGCTGAGCCGCTCGGCAGCCGATACATGGGAAACCCCGGGATGACATCCCCTGGACACTTCAACACTGAACACACGACTGTGTTCTTTTCGTATGACCGCAGATGAATGTCACAAAAGCGCAACATATGCAGAAATTCGGGCCAGTAAATACGAATATCATTGCAATCAATATCAATTGCACGCTTTCACAATTTACTTGAAATCTATAGAGGTCCAATCTGGGTGTTAGGTGGTACACAACCTGCCTGCTATCATGCTGATTCCGAGAATGTGTGGGTTTTGGGCCCATCATCAAGGGTTTTCGAGTCCATATCTGTCAAACGGTTTTAATTAGCCCTTTATATAGGAGATTGGTATGGTATGGTAGACTGGCTGATACCTGGGGCTTCCTAAGTTAGTTAGTTTTTTGTATTTGAGACACTTCCCCCAATGCCCCCTAGGCATTGCATACTTCACCCAAACTATTTATGGATGTTGTCCCAGGCCAGTTAAACATACACTAAAATGTGTTTCTCACTAGATTTCAGCCCCTGTATTTTGCAGCCTTTGATTACGAGCGAGCGCGAAGCGCTCGCTCGTCCTTCCATGGTATATGGGAAAAATCTTATTATGAGCGGCCCGGCCCGACCCGACACGACCCGTGGCGACGCTTTTGAGAAGCTCATATCTCTGCAACCGCACGTCCGATTGACAAGCAGACTTCTTTGCTGAGCAGCCCGATCTAACCTACCCTGTGTGAGACCAGTGCCGACTCATGTGGGTGGCTACCACTGCGCGTGGCGCGTGCCGCGTGAGGGGTGATGAAAAGTATTTTCTCACAATAACTCCGCAACGGCTGGGCAGATTATGTGCGAATTTCGTGTGTGGTTATAGGTATCCCTCAGCCGTCACTTTCACACAACTCTGGGGTGGGGTGACTTCTGGGGTGGGGTGACTGCACGTGCACACGCCTATTCTATATATCAGGAACGGCTGAACCGATTGAGTTCAAATTTGGTGTGTGGTTAGGGACCTCTCATCCGCTAGTTCCCTACAAGTCAGGGGTGGGTGTCTCTGCACGTGCGCACGTGCACACCCCTATTCTGTATCTCAGGAACGACTGAGCCGATTGTGTTCGAATTTGGTGGGTGGTTAGGGACCTCTCAGCCGCCGCCTTTCCACAAGTCAAGGGTGGGGTGCAGGGTCACAAAATTTGCAATCATTATCCTAGCATATCTACTTGTATACTATAAATGTGAAACAATGAACTAACCAAAAAAAACAAAAAATATGCTAACCAAAAAAAACAAAAAGCCACAGCAACAGTGAGTGTGTTGCTGTGGAAGTGAACTGCTGGTGAAAATATGTTTAAGCTCTGACCTGAGCTTACGCACATTACTTCAACATTCTCAGCCCAGGCCCATCCAGAGCCCGGTGATTTCCTTAAAGTTGAGGCCCGGCCCAGGTCCGGCCCATGACCCATAGGGCCAGCCCGGCCCGTGGCGAACTCTGGGACCAAGCACTACATTATCTTGGAACCCAGGCAATAATTGGAACTTTCACCCTGTTCCGAGGGGTATTGGGGGCCGGGTCGACTTTTCAGAGGCCCGTGGAAAGGTTTGAACCCCGGTCCCTGGCAAAGGAAACAAACTTATCCTTCCATTTTGCCGATTGCTACCAAACAGCACTAGTTCATTGTCCAGACACTGGTCAGAATAGTCTTTTCTGCGCCGAAACTGAAGCGATATTTGCCATAAAATTATTATCTGAGTTTTATTTACTTATCTTATCGCTCTCGTTATCAAATTTGCGTGTATTTAAGATTTTTGCTTTCATTTGCTCCACCGATGTGATTTTTTTTATATACATCCGACGACAAATAGGTGCCCCCCCCCCCCCCCAGTGACGCGATTTTGCCTCCACTGGGGGGGGGGGGCTGGCGGCGTCACGGGGGGGGGGGGGCTGCAGCCCCCACAGTTAACATGTTAGAGGCCCTGCCTTATGCTATGAACGTCTTATAATGCGATTTATTGACCACTTACAGGTACAAGTCTTACAGGTACAGGTACTTACAGGTACAAGTCAGGTACAAGTCACTAGCCAGCCCCACTTCTAGCGACGAAAGTGCACGCAAATTGCGTCGCATTGACGAATCCATCCGTTAAGGCAACCTTGATAAGTGATTTTGCCCGAAACGTCAAACGGAACCGTCGACTGCGTCTGCAATAGACATGACACTAATACGACATCACAACAGATGACCTAATGTGCCTGCGACTAGTCCCAGAACGATCAGTTTCAGATTTTCACGAACAAAAGTTATTTTAATTTCACTCAGAATTATTTTTGAGGCGAGTCAAGGGAGGCTTCAATGTTTCCCGCCCGGCTCTACATGACTGCTATCTGAGTTTTAAATCCCACGTTAAAGGTGACACATTTCTTTCAGCTCTCCTATATTCACACTCACACCCAGCTCTTTAAAGGGACACTCCCACCTTCCCAAAAGTTGTCAAATGTACGCCGCTTGTGGTGCAAAATATGAAGTAATTGCTGCCGAACACGATTATGACATCTGTTTCTCGCAAACAGTGTTCAATTTAATAACAAGTTAAGTTTTAATATTTGGGTTGATGACGTCATATTGAGCTCTAGAGAGCTATACAGAAATCCTTTATGCTGCCAAAGTATGGGACAATTATTTCGAGACAATTATGGCGCTTTGAATACAAAACAAACCAATTACCAAACCATTGAAACGTATGCGTCTTCGTACACCACCGTCAAACTAGGAGCAGATTTATATCAAACTGCAGTTTGATATTTGGGTATCGCGATTTCGCTGAAAGTTGGTACACTGACCATATCCGATACGCTGATTACGAATCCAATGTTTTTGGTCTTGGATTTTCGTATCTTACGAAATACGGACGGACATACATACATACGAAAGTCCGCCGGGGTATCTCGATTTCGCTGAAAATTGGTCTACAGGCCATACTTAGGACGCTGATCCCGAGTATTATGCTCTTAGTAGTGGTATTTTGCGTTACTAAATAGTTCCGAGGGTTAGTAATATTCCTTTAGATATTCTCAGGATGTTTCGATTTTGATGAAACTTGGTGTACAGACTAGACCATACTTAGGACACTGATCGCGAAATCTTCCGTTTGGTATTGCGGCATGATTTGATTTCGCAGAAAGTGTAATGCTTTCTACTTTTATTTTCGTATCTCAGTGCAGCAAACAGTATCATACACCACATTGTGCCCGCCCTTGACTAGCCAGATGCAACAACCTGATTAACTATTATCAAACCGAAATGTGCTTCCTTGACAAATAATGCGACAAAATGCATCGTATGGTTACCAAAACCACACGACAGTGTCCGTATTCAGCCTTTACCGAGCAAAATATAAAAAGTACCGTACAACACAGCCATCCATATTCATTAAATGACAACGATCTGCTTCAGGCAAAAACGCAGTCATACAATCGAATCACATTAAGTGTGATATATACCAAAGCAACCTCTCTGACCAGCATCGGTCGACTAGCGAGGCAAATTCACGTGACACAGCCTACATCACCCACAACATGACGAACGATTCAGCTTGAAGGCGTGTCAACGAACGCAAACGGTGAATACCGTGATTGATTCAGTGATGAACGAAGTTCGTCGCACATGCACGTCGCGCACACAAACCTTCATCGCCACTTTTTCACCGACATCGGACCTACGGACGCCTTCTAGCCAGCCTTCTCCAGCTCTCCACCGCTTCCGGGTGCGGGACCCTGTCCACGTGCTTGTGGCAGGGTCGTTAGACCCTTAGATAGGTAGCCTTTAGATATTTTTAAGTAGGTAACGTAATTTCCACAATTTGCAAGGTAGAGAACCCGCTTCATTCTGTAGATTAATTGCAGCTGGCAACACGTTCTGCCGTGTGTGCCACGTTAACGTAATTTAGGTTATTAATTAAACTTTCCCCTCCCTCCTCCGGTCATGGCGACCTCCCCGCCCCTCCGCCCCCTCATGGCAACTTCCCCGCCCCTCCGTCCCCTCATGGCGACCCCCCCGCCCGGCCCCCTTCAGGAGTCTCTCCCCTCCCGTCCCGGCGCGCGGCCACCCCCCGGCTTCCTTCCGAAGCCACCCGACCCCCTTCAGGGGTCTGCCCCCCGGACGGTCCTCCTGGACCCCCCGGCTCCCCTCGGGAGCCTCGCCTGGACCGACCCGGTGCTTGGCTCCCCCCCAACACCTCGCCACCCGACGGGCCTGCTCTCCTCCTCATTCAGAGGAAGGACGGAGTTACCATGAGGTACTCCAACCCGTTCGCGGTGCGCCGCCAACTGGTCGCCCTCTGCGGAGAGGTGGCCAGCGCGCGCCCCATCCGTTCCGGCGGTCTGCTGGTTCAGACCCTGTCTGGCCAGCAGACTGCCACCCTCCTAGCCATCCCGTCTTTCATGGACAAGGCTTGTGAGGTGACGGCCCCGGACCACATGAATTCCTGCCAGGGATTCATCCTGTGCCCCGAAGTCAGCAATCTGACTGAGACCGTGCTCCTCCAGGAGCTAGTGACTCAGGGGGTGACAGAAGTGGTCCGGATGCGGTCTAAGCGACCAGGCCCCAACCCCATGGTCCGGCTGCGTTTCCGGGGCTTACAGCTCCCGGAACGCATCTACTGTGGCTACATAGTAGTCACAGTCAAGGAGTGGACCCAAGGGCCTCTGCAGTGCAGAGCCTGCTGGCGGTTTGGCCACCACCAGCGTCAGTGCCATGCCCGCCAGTCCATCTGCGGGAAGTGCGCCGAGACGCACGACACAGCCCAATGTGTCGGTGGCGACACCGCAGCCACTCGCTGCGTGTCGTGCGGGGCCGCCCACCCCGCATGGTCCCGTGACTGCCCTGCCCGAGCGCTAGCCGCCGAGCAGACCCGGGCCCGCAAGGCGGTACCCCCCACCCCACCTCCCATCCCAGCGCTGGCCCCCAGCGTCTGGCCCCCGCTGCCCCCATCCCACCGAACCCCACCCGCGCCCCCCCGTCGGACCTCAAGTGGGTCCACCTCACCGGCGCCACCGCCTGCCCCGTCACAGCGGCGGCAGTGCCCACCCCCACCGACGGCAGAGCAGACCGAGTCCCTCCTGTCCCTTCTGGACTCTAGTATCGCCGAGTCCCTTCTGGACTCTGGCAGTGCCCCAGCGGCACCCACTCCCACCCCCGCCGAATATCTGGCGGAGTCCCCTCTCGAGTCCTCTGTGTCCTCGGAGGACTCTGACGCCTCTATGATCAGAGCCGTCACCCGCCAACTCCCAAACTCCCACCCTCCTCCTCTCTCTGAGGACAGTCAGTCCCTCACCCTCTCCCTGCCATCCCTCCCCTCCCCCCACCCTCCTTCCCAGCTCCCTCGTAGCCCCTCCCCCCCCCCCCAGCCCCTCTGAAAGTAACCGCTACCGCCGCAATTTGAGACGGTTCAACAAGAAATAATAAATCACCTCCAACAAATACTTCATTCAGTTGTTTCTGACTAACCGTTAAACTGTGCTGCTGCTGACGTGGAAATTGCGTGTTGGCTGCCGGTGTTTTGTTTCGGGGGCCCCCTGCTGGATCTCGGCCGCGCGGCGAATGGCCTGCGCTGTTCGTGACGTGGCTGATTTGGCGGGGGATTTCTGAAATGGGACGCCGATGGTAGATGAGCGATTTTGCGTTGGCGGCGGCATGATTCCCTGTCAAATTGGTCGCTAAATCAGGTTGCTGCCGACGTGGGGTAGCGTGTTAGCTGCCGGTGTCTTGTTGCGGGGCCCCCTGCTGGATTGGTAGCGCGGCGAATGGTTATGGCTTGGCTGTTCGTTGCGTAGCTGATTTGGCGGGGGATTTCTGCGATGGGGCGCCGATGGTTGATGTGCGGTTTTGCGTTGGCGGCGGCATGATTCCCTGCCAAACCAGTCAGAAATAACTTCCTGACTAACTGTTAAATCAAGTTACTGCTGACGCGGGAGTTGCGGGTTGGCTGCCGGTGTCTTGTTGCGGGGGCCCCCTGCTGGATCTCGGCCGCGCGGCGAATGGCCGGTGCTGTTCGTGACGTGGCTGATTTGGCGGGGGATTTCTGCGATGGGACGCCGATGGCTGATGTGCGATTTTGCGTTGGCGGCGGCATGATTCCCTGCCAAACCAGATCACACGCCGATGCTGCGCTGCGGTGCAGTGTCCGCTGCGCTGCGGTGCAGCATGTTAAATTATGTTAAAATCACGCTGCTGCCGACGTGGGGCTGCTTGTTGGCTGCCGGTGTCTTGTTACGGGGGCCCCCTGCTGGATCTCGGCTGCGCGGCGAAATTCGTTGCGCGGCTGATTTGGCGGGGGATTTCTGCGATGGGACGCCGATGGTAGATGTGCGGTCTTGCGTTGGCGGCGGCATGATTCCCTGCCAAATCAGTCTCGCAACGAAAGGTTCCATTGGAATTCGTTGTTCATTTCTTAACGTAATGCTCCTCCCAACCCTCCTCTCCCCTCTGCTCCGCTCTTGCCAAAGCCGAGTATTGAACACCCGCCCCTGATAACATATGCCGATGCTGCGCTGCGGTGTGGTGGCCGCTGCGTTGCGGTGCGGTGCTCACTCCACTGCGCTGCGGTGTGGTGTCCGCTGCGCTGCGGTGCAGTATATTAAATCATGTTGCTGCCGACGTGGGGTTGCGCGTTGGCTGCCGGTGTCTTGTTGCGGGGGCCCCCTGCTGGATCTCGGCCCCGCGGCGAGGGTTTCTGGCCGTGGCTCTTCGTGGCGTGGCTGATTTGGCGGGGGATTTCTGCGATGGGACGCCGATGGCTGATGTGCGATTTTGCGTTGGCGGCGGCATGATTCCCTGCCAAACCAGATCACTCGCCGATGCTGCGCCGCGGTGCGGTGGCTGCTGCGCTGCGGTGCAGTGTCCACTGCGCTGCGGTGCAGTATCCACCCTGTCAAACCTTTTTTACACTGTTAGGTGATAGTTATCTTGTATTGATAGGTCCCCTCTTAGATTATTTCTACCAAACACGTTTAGCTAAACAAATATAACAGGGGTTTTTTGCCTTGCGCATTTTTGGCCCACCGCGCAGGTTTTTCCCCTTTGCCTTAGACGCTGGGTTTTTTATTATTTAGGACTTTTCGCCCAGCTAAACACACCCCACAACCAGGTCTCGCCGAGGCGCCGGAGCTAGGGAGACTGGCAACAGTCTCCCGCTGTTGCAATGACGGCACCCCACGGCTCCATCAACTCTGACACTGTACAAGTATTCTGTTCTGTGTGTGTGTATGAAATATATTGTGTATGTATGTGTCTCGTGTTTTATTTTAACTTTGACTTTGAACGAAATACTTAACGTAAGATAGACTTTAGATTTACTGTGAAGAATTCACTTAACGTAAAATAGCTACCCTATTCCCTTTTTTGCTCGGGTTCCCATAAACCGACTAACGTAACTCTTTGCCTGGCAAATTGCCAGAAGTACTTTCCCCAAACCCGGGATATGGCTATAGGCCGGTTCGGGTAAAAAAAAAAAAAAAAAAAAATCATCGCCAACCGGTTGCCGCATTTAAGCATACCATTCAAGTGCAGTGACATTAATGATATAACCCTTTGACGTAGCACAACGGGTGCGGGTGACCGGCTTCTTGGCCGGCCGGTCAAAGTACGCCACGTCCGAGCTGCGCCGTTTTCGTTCCGAGGTCGGCGGCGGCGACGCGTCGACGTTGCGACTGCGCAGCGCCGAGCGCCGGTGCGCGGCGGCGTGGTCAGCGAGGAGTGCAGCTGGCGCACCTGCTGGCTCCACTGGTCCGTTTTCAGGCGCACCTTCGTCTGCAGCAGCTCGGAGGACGGACTGCGACGGACGGCGGACGGCGGTATGGCAGTGCGCACCGCCGCCGCCGGTGGGGCCGAGTGACAACAGTGAATACCATGACGCAAGGGAAGGGAAGTAGGCCGGACATAAGCGGGCGGCCACCTTGCTGCGCTCGGTCAGCTGGCCAGCCCTGCCTGCCTCCTCCGAGGGACGCTTGGCCGCTCAGCTCGGCTCCGACTCGGACGACTGGCGCAGACGCTTCTTCACCACCTGTGGATAGAGGGGCGGTCAGCTAATGGGGGGGGGGGGGGGATCTCAGGTCATGGCACGACCACACCAACATACAATACAACAACCAGCGTACAACAACCAGGGCAGTAGCGAACCCAGGATTTACCCCAGGAGGCAGCAATTTTTGCTCAGGGGGGCATAAAGTACCCCCACCAAAAAAAAACTCACCGGATTTTACCCACTATACTTTTAAAATGGCATATTTTCACCATTTTTCTCTTACAAAATCAAAAAAACATTCATTTTTTCGACCAAAGAGGGCACGTACAGACCTTGTGTACGCTTATGAACCAGGGTCAGAACCAGTGATGGCCTACGTTTCGCTACGGTATGGTTTTTGGTAGCCCGTAGCTAACAAAAAAAATCGTTCCGTATCGTAATCGAAACATTTCGTAGCGTACTAACGAAAAATATTTAAATAACGTAACTGCTACGCAAGGTATTTCGTAGCATATCGTCAACATCGCCCCCGGGCAAACATTGCCCCCGACATTTAAGGAGGCCCCATGCAAACAAAGGGAGATTCCTCGCAAATATACCTAAATACTGAGCAGTTCCAAAATACATAGACCATAGGAATGAGTTTAGAGTTGCCCACTAAAATAACAACTGGGAAATGTTCGAGGAGGCAACTAAACGATAAGCGTGACAAGTTCCAAGGAGTCCCTTAAAACACAATTGAGGCAAACTCCAAGAAGACCTAAAAAAACAACCCACACCAGCTTCAAATAGCCCCTAAGAGATTGCCGCCACAAGCACCAAGAAGGCCGCGAAAAGACAGCCGAGACAATCTCCCAAGATGCCCCTAAAAAGACAACTGATATAGGCTCCACAGAGACCCTTTCGGCAATAACCGGGCAAGCTGTTCATGGGATACTTCAGTGAAGACTTATAAAAGCGCAACTTAGTTCCGAGGAAGGCAGTCGGGAATATTTGTTTTGGGGCTCCACGAAAATAACTGGGGAGTCACCTTTTCAAATGGCCCCTGACTGGTTTGCCTCCCCCCCCGACACAAATTCGTGGCGTTTCCCTGCAAATCATATGTTGTTGATGGCAACGGTTATCTGATTGGTACCATACCAGTACCTATGTATACAGCTAATGGATAGCCTTATTGTCATGTTTTAACCTCTTATGGATCGGTGGTTAGATTACCGTTAAGTTCCTCTGTAATTAATGCGCCATATATTATGGATTTTACTCGCCGTTGACTGGCGTCTCAGCCAGAATGGTTATTGATTTTGTTAACGATTCAATCGCGATTCATTTTGGAACCTGATGATTAAATCACTGTTCGATTCATGGATACAATTTTGAGAATTGATCCTTTCCGATTAAATATTTTTTTTATTGATTCACGTTTGCTTCAACATTTAAATATATATGTTTCATTTATGTCAAATCAATAAAACGGAAACATACATATCTATGATCATTAAAACATTGTTGCAGCAATAATATTTCAGTATAAATTAATGTAGCCACTGGGACTGCATTGTATTTGCACAATTTACCATGTGCACTTGAATCGCTAAGAATCGTTAAATCTTTTGATTCAATCAGCCTTGATTCCATCCGTGTTTTGATTCAATCACGATTCATGAACAACAACATATGGTGGTGAATCGATTCTTTTTTTATTCAAGGAATTTGCATTGAACGATTTCAATCGATTCAATCAGAGTCGAATCATTAACCAGTCTGGGACTCTCAGCCGAAAGTTGTTGACTGCGGGGCAAAAATTGCTCCTCAGTCGAGACGCGTATACTGTTCGTCACAAACGTTTTGAAAATCCAAGAAAATAGTTTTGCACCAAAAGCAGTGTGCTATTTTTTACGTTCTTTTAGTATGCAAAAAGCCAAGACTTTTACAGTATATTTTAGGTTAAACTTAGTTTCCATCAAACTCGTAGATAGTGACGTCACTGAATTTGTAGTATCATAAAAGAAGCTCCCGAAATTTTTATCAGTTTGAAATACTTTGAAATACTTTGAAATACTTTGTAAAACTTTTGAAATACTTTGTAAAACTTTTGAAATACTTTGTAATACTTCGAAATAATTAAGTATTTTGACATACAGTTTGATTGAAATGTGTTTTTTTTCAAATAAATCTTGTCCGAATATTTTGAGTGGACGGAACTCCGCGGTCATGTCCCGCGCTAAGCACAGCTTATTATTCAGCTCCTGACTCCACCATCAGAACTCGCAATTCCTGGTAACCGGCAGCATTTAGAAGCGAAAGTTTTACGTGCCCGAACATACCTGGACTAAGTCCGCCCCGCCCTCTGGCGTCACCTGACCCTGAACGCGACTGCTGGCACCGGCCGCTGTGTCTGGATAAAAGTTAGCTATGGCCTTTGCACTAATTATTCTCACTAATGATGATGCTTTGCGTTAGGAATATTTTCGCAACTGTCTGTCACGAAAGAAATGCATGGCGACTGGTTGATAGGCGAAGTTAGAAATCTGGATGAAGAAGAAATCACCGTTACCTACTGTTGATTATAATCCTGATATCTTGTGTATCGTACATTCATGTGTGTACATGTGTAAGATACATTCCAAGCTACGTTTAACCCGCGCACTGCAGGGGGTTTGCGCCGAACACGAACTGCAGGGGGTTTTATTTCCGCCCCCCCGTGAGATCTCGAAAAGTACGCTACGTAGCGACAAGCGGAAAACGGCGTTTGATAGCTTGATACAAGTACTATCGAAAATATTTCAGTTTTTTAGATCAGGTCATAATTAAGGTCACCAAAAGGTCATAAAAGGTCAAATTTTCTAGTTTTTTCCCCTGTTTTAGGACTTCGCTCCAGAAATTCCCATATATCTCGGAAACTATGCTAGCTAGAAACAAACAGGAAAGAGCAATCGCCAGCCATTGAAATTTTCAATAGATAAGGTTTGACCTGGGGTCAATATTTGAGACTCCAGAGGTAAACAAAGGGGAAAATGCCGTTTTTTCCAAACCGTTTTTCGCTAATAACTTTTCACTTAATAAGGCTAACAGAAAACGGTTTATGCCATTGTGTTTGTCTCGTCAATGCACTTCGAATAATATACATGGTGACCTTGCTAGGTCAACTTCAAAATTTGACCACAGGTCACGTGACCTTGACCTGAGGTCAAGACCCAAGTAGGTCATGTTGCATATAGGACGTGTCTCGACGAGACCAACACATTTCTGTCGGTTTTACTTCTCTATCTTCATTATGTCGGGAGTTATTGACAAAAAAAGTGATGGTGAACTCGGATGACCTCAAATGACCCCATAGGGATCACTGAACACAACTTACACTTGGATCATCAAGAATATCCTATATTAACATGATCCAGAAGTAATTGGACTAATATCATGCATATCCTTGAAATAGGAAGAATTTGAATATTTTCCCATTGACTTATTATGGGAGGTCACGAAATTAACCTGAACTTAGGTCATCGATATCAAACTTCCGAGATAAGCGAATTGTAAGTAGTTATTTCCTCATGACACCTTGTAAGTTTCAAACTGATTGGTGAGAAACTCTGGCTTTGGCACAACTGCAAACGTTTTTGGAGGCGGGGTCACTTGACCTGGTCTGGTGACCTGACCTGAGATGTCCCAATGCTATTTTCTTTCTCAAAGTGTGCGCAATTGATGTTCTAACATGTGTCTCAAAACCCGGCGGCGCTGAGAAAAACCTTAGGGGGGGGGGCGGAAGTCAACCCCCTGCAGTGCGCGGGTTAATGCAAAACAGCGTAATTGGTAACGTAGCAAAATATCACGTAACGTAATTCGGTAGCGTAGGTTTGGCCCAAACCAAACGTAGCGTATCGTAATTCCGTAGCGTAGCGTAGGGTAGGCCATCACTGGTCAGAACAGCAGCAAGTCACACGGGGTCAGACACAGCGGCAGGTCACACGGGGTCAGACACAGCGGCAGGTCACAGGGGGTCAGAACAGCGGCAGGTCACAGGGGTCAGACACAGCAGCAGGTCATATAGGGTCAGACACAGCAGCAGGTCATATAGGGTCAGACACAGGGGCAGGTCACACGGGGTCAGACACAGCGGCAGGTCACAGGGGCCAGACACAGCGGCAGGTCACACGGGGTCAGACACAGCGGCAGGTCACAGGGGCCAGACACAGCGGCAGGTCACACGGGGTCAGACACAGCAGCAGGTCACAGGGGTCAGACACAGCAGCAGGTCACACAGGGTCAGACACAGCGGCAGGTCACAGGGGTCAGACACAGCAGCAGGTCATACAGGGTCAGACACAGGGGCAGGTCACACGGGGTCAGACACAGCGGTAGGTCACACAGGGTCAGCTGACGCAGCGGCAGGTTACACAGGTTCAGACACAGCACCGGCAGGTCACATGGGTCAGACGCAGCAGCAGGTCACACTGGGTCAGACACAGCATATTATACATCCATGATTCATGACATATTTTTGCAATGGTCAATGATACATCTTCTTCAAGCTGCTTATTCGCAACACACTTTCTGTCAGTGCACCATGTTATGCACAGTATGACAGCACAGTATGACGTCATATCATCATATCATATGGTAGCATCAGAAGAGCAGAGGCATTGTGCACCACGGCAGCATTTCCATATTTCTTCTGACGAAGCCGTTATTATTATAAATAGGTTAGGTTAGGTTAGGTTGCGTGAATACATCAGACAACTTATTTACGCTGTAGGGTTAGGTTTTGTCTACAAGATGGTCTGGGGGTCTGGGGCCAACAGCCCCCCCCCCCCCTAGGGCTGCAGCGCAGTGAGCGGAGTGTTCTAAACGTTGGTCCCTGCAACCGTAATTGCCGTAAAGGTTAGGTCAGGTTTTATTATGTTATTACAATTGTGTCCTGCCACGCCCGGGTTGGGTTTAAAGGCTTCGTCAGAAGAAATATGGAAATTTTGCTGTAGTGCACAATGCAGCTGCTTTTCTGATATTACCATATGCTGCCATACTGTGCATTACACGGCGCACCGACAGGTACCTACCTTAGTCGAAGATTACCTGTATCACTTTCGGTCAAATAATCTTATATTTCAAGAAGAATTGCTAACCTAACTCTCATAATGCAAAAAAGATGATTCAGTAAATAAAACACTGATAGGAAGAACACAAGATAGGAACACAAGATAGGAAGATAGGAAGCTTTCAGTTTGCGCCTTCATCAGTCATGATTTGTATTGTACACATAATGGCTGATGAAGGCGCAAGCCGAAAGCTTCCTATCTTGTTTTATTTACTGAATCATCTTTTTTTAAGTATGAGAGTTATGTTAGCAATTCTTCTTGTCTCTCAAAAGAACGTTGAAAAAATATTTACTTCTTATATTTCCATAATTTATCATTTCGCTCACTGAACATCATCACTAGCGAACATATTGATAGAACACCACTGGCGGATACAGTGAAAGACCACAGTGGCCATAGCCCCTGCCAAATGGGGAAACAATTGTAGACAATAGTCATGTTTCAACATTTTATATAAAATATAAGCAACTTTTATTTGGGGAAATGTGTTTTGCAATCCTCCTCAGGGCAACAGGAACGCACAATATCTTCCTTTCAATTTTATTAATGTGTCAAAACTTTTTTCCAATATTAAAATAATGGCATGTGGCGCATTTTCCCACTCAATGTTTTGCAAATGTATCCGACATAGGCGTCCGATTACCCAAACAATGTATCGTAATGGCAAACAAATTGTCTTTTGTCTGGTTTATTCTCTTGTAATGTTTTAAACGAGTCACAGCATAATTGGTGAATATACGCTGATAGGAAAATAGAAACCTGCTGAGTGTTGGCTGTTGGTAAATTAAATAGCATGACACACTCACCTGAACACCGAAGTCCTTTCACTGAGAGCTCCACATACCACACATCGAATCTTTGGCATCGTTTACAAATTTCATTATGCTTTATATAACCACAGCCAGGGCTGCGGAGTCGACATCATTTTAGCAACTCCGACTCCGACACCGACTCCGACTCCGACACCGACTCCGACTCCGACTCCGACTCCGACTCCGACTCCGACTCCGACTCCGACTCCGAATCCGAATCCGACTCCAACTCCGACTCCGGCCTATATCCGTTCTCCAACCGCATGCTAGAAACCAATATCTACAATGTCATGTCTTACAGCTGGCCAGTCAGTGCGCCGCTCTCCGCCGCCTCGACTCCGGCAACAAAGTCTACCAGTCAGGGCTCAGGGGTGTGAATTTCCCAAAATCATTGGGGTGCTCAAGGGCGGATGTAAGGGACATCGTGCCAAGCCCCTAAACGATTGAAATCGACCGAGAATTGGCATCTTCTCTTATTTTTAAGGGAACAACGTTTACAAAGCCAATGGGATGTTTTAAACATAGTTAAATACACAATCGAGCTAGATCCTTTGGGGCCGTGCCATAGCCACAGTATTTGGTTAAGCACTTGAAACTCAAAGGACGTAATCAAGCCATAGATACCTACGACCCTGCTATAATCTCGGATTTTGTATATCGGTGACCTAAGGTCAGGTCAGTTTCGTGACCTTCCCAATATAAGTCAACGAGAAAATATACAAATGTTTTCGTATCAGAGAGTACGCATTAGATCAGAATAATTATTTTAAGATTATGCTATTATAGCTCATTTTTGATGACCCAAGTACAATTATTGCTCAGTGACCCGGGACCCCCTACAAGATCGAGTGAGGTCATCTGAGGTGATCAGCACTTCTTTGCCAATAACTATTGATAGCATAAAACGAAGATAAGAACGTGAGACCGGCACCACTGTGAATGTCACGTCGATACGCATCCGACATTGCGCAGCACGACATACCTGGTTCACCACATGACCTTAAATTGCCTTGACCTGAGGTCAAATTTTGAATTTGACTTAAGTAACCTGGTCACCATGGTATGATTCGAATCTCCTGGACAAAATGAGCACGATGACGTTAAAATGGGCGAATGTGACCATAAGTGTCGGTGCGTCCAAAATCCCAATCATCATCAGATGACGTTAAAATTATTGCCCTATCTTCATCAGGCGGAAATCTACCGCTAGATGAATAAACTGTAGGTTTCATTTTCCCTCATTTTCTTTCGAAAAGGGGTGTAAACTTTAAAGTTAATATTCCTAGGCCGACGACTATTCTACCGACCAAAGTGATCGCCAATTGTCAAAAAGTCGACTCCGACTCCGGGCCGGAGTCGGAGTCGGTAAGATTTTAACGACTCCGACTCCGGCCAAAACTGCCGACTCCGACCGACTCCGACTTCGACTCCGACTCTGCAGCCCTGCCCTGACGACCATTACCGATCCACCCAGTGATCGAGCAATGAAACACGCAAATATCTCCAAGTCCAACCTTAACACGCGCCCTGGAGGGGGGGGGGGGGCGAAATCCGCCCCCTCCCCTCCGGTTTTTCAAGGATAGCGTAAAAACGGCAGCGCCGGCGTTTTTTGCACACCTGTTCAGCAATGAACTTCTCACATTATGTAAAATTATTGACCTTGAGTCATCCTAGGTCAGGTCACTAGACCAGGTCACGTGATGACCCGGTGTTCTAGCATTGATAAATTTGGGTGGAAAACAACACCCTATGGATACTATTTTCCAATCTTTTCCCGAGTTTTACTGTGAATTTCCCACTCATTATTTTAAAATGTATTGAATAATTAGAACCCTGATACTGATTTATGGATGCAATGATGGGGACAGCCTCTGTGGGAAAGACAGGTAAGAATTGGCATAGTTGTCCAATAACTAATTCTGGTGAGCGGGTAATAGGATATTGATAAAGCCGAGTACATATGTTTTTTGGTTCAATTTTCCACTCTTTATGCATATTTTCAGCCATAATTTTATACTCCGCACCCTAGCTCCAAAGCAATCCTAGGACCCTGTGATGACCTCAACTCCAAAAAGTTTGCAGTAGTACCACAGCCACAGTTTCAGGCCGATGGGTTTCAATCTTGCAGGATTTCATAAGGTCATAGATACAAACAATTTGTTTATCTCGGATTTTTAATATCGGTGACCTAAGGTCAGGTCAATTTCGTGACCGCCAACACTGTTTTGTAAATAACTATCTGCATAATGAAGATAGAGAAGAGAAAATGGCATCAATGTATTTTTCTCGTCGAGACACGTCTCCCAATATGCAACATGACCAACTTGGGTCACCACTTAACCTTGACCTGAGGTCAAATGTATCAGTTGACCTAACCCGGTCACCATGAGTATGTTTCTAAGCGCCTTGACGAGACAAACACGATGGAGTAGTACAAACTATCACTTTATCTTTGTTAGGTAAAAAGTTATTTGCAAAAAAACAGTTTTGCAAAAAAAATCACCTTTTGACATTTGATGACCTCTGGAGTCTACACTATTGACCTGAGCTCAAATATGAGTACACGTATGTCGATTGCATTTTTGCAAGGGCTTTCGATTGCTTTTTTTCTGTTTGCTGCTAACTATCATAGTTCCCGAGATATTTGGTGGGTGTTCGAAGCGTAGTCCTAAAACTTGAAAATCTGACACTTCATGACCTTTGGTGACCTCAATATTGACCTGAGAAAAACAATGAGGGAAATACTTTCGAAAGAGTTTTTCCCCAGATATCTAACGTCGTTTTCCACTTGTCGCTACGTTGCGTGGTTTTCGAGATCAGGGTTGGGGGGGGGGTGCAAATCCGCCCCCTCCAGGGCGTGTAATTATCGGAGGCCCTCCAGGGCGCGTGTTAAAACAAGTCGACTATCATCACCGTTTGGTAAAGAGCGGTGACGTCATCCGGCTTTAGACCCCTATTCAAATACACGTGGGGTTTATTCGTTACAATTGTCAAGACCAAGGCCGAATTTCTTTTTGATTAGACCTATGTGGTTGTTTTAACCGCTACCCTACTTAATTGCAATGCAAATCCAACAATATGGCTGTCTCAACTCAAAACAAATGTTAAGGCGGGAGTGTCCCTTTAACCCGCGCCGTGCCGGGGGGCGTTTATACACCCCCTAAGGTTTTTCTAGAATAGCGAGAGAAAAAACTGCGGCGCGCAGCGCCGCCGTTTTTTTGCATAGCTGTTGGGAAATCAATTACCCACATAGTGTGAAATTGTTTATTTCGGGTCATGTCAGGTCAGGTCACCAGGCCAGGTCACGTGACCCCACCTCCAAAAATGCTTCCGGTCGTACTGTAGCGTGCAGTCGGGCTTTGCAACATTGCATACAAAAAACATTAAAAACATCAACATTTTCAGTTTTCTTCATATTTTCCTTTGGACTGATTTTGGGCCGCTGATCTCAATGGTGGTGGAATTAGGGCTCTACGACTTTATCTGCAACAATGACTGCGTCTTGCAACATTATGCAACAATCTGCAACATTTTACTAATTTTGCATGCGGGAATAAAAAATAATTAGGCAGCGTACGAAGAATACATGTGTTGCTGGATGATATCGCTTCTCATTTGTATTGCTATTAACATTTAGATGGATGTAGATTAGCATTTCTCCTAATGATTAGACCCTTGGATTTATGGTTGCTTTGATGTAATACTTGCCTTATCGACACCTTTCCTTTTTTGCTTGTTTCAGGCCGAGATATGGACAGAGTTGCTATTAATACCCGCCTCATACCAGATGTCACTCTCGACCTGGGACGGAGGGATGAGCCGTTGCTACTATCAATTACTGAGAAGCGGTACTGCTATGATTCTGCTAAGAGGTAACAATTACCCTCCCCTTAAAGATAATCTTTCTTGAAACTTTCTTGAACCGGCGAATCGATCTGTGGTATTGGCGTTCCGCTATTTCTTGTCGCTTCCGAACTATCAACTTTCTTGGAATCCCGCGAACATTTGTGAATTTCTAACATTGCAATGCGCTTCATCCGACCTCGCACAGAATTAATATGTGATGAGGCTGGCCAGTCGTTAGTCAACATATAGGTATCTCGCTGCTCGGATAAAGGTATGCCATGATGGTCTTTGGAGTTCGGTTTGTGGTGGACATTAGGATAGGGTCTCCCACGACGTAGACTACCGGAGTACCTATGTACAGATGATCCGTCACGGGGTCCCTTCCCCACGTCGGCTCCCGTAATCCGCCCAACATCTAAAATTTCCTTTAGTTTCTATCTGATCTTTACATCCCCATAAATACTATTTCCTCCCCCTCATTACCTACCCCGATCTTAACGTTCCTAGAAATATAATTCCTTTTCCCTCGTTATATCGGAATATCCCGTCTTACTGCGCCACCTTCTCAATCACTTCTCAACCGTTTCCACAACCTACTAAAATTCCGCGGTGACCCGGCTCAGAGCTACTTGGCTAAGTTGCGGCTGCATTCGCTGCCGACTTATTGAAATCACCTGGCCAGCGCGATGGACCTGTTCAGTCACGCGGCGGCCTTTACCCCTAATCCTAACCCTTCCGCACGTCATGGTGCCTACGGCGACATCATTCCCCGGTCGCCCGGTACGACCTGGGTAATTCCATGATGGACATAAGACCTACACATTTTATGCGAGGGTCGGGAAGACAAGTGTGGCATATTGTGGCACAAACAACATAAGATCTGTCAACCGGCATATATCGCAACCCCTCCTCGATGGACTTAACTTCGCTCAGCTCACCGACTCTCGGCCCTTCCTGGCCCCCCTAATACCACCTCCCGACCCGCACCACTGCCTAATAAAACTCCGAGGTCGCGCGGCTCAGAGCTACTTCGCTAAATTGCGGCCGCTTTCGCGTGTCGTCTTATTGCAATCGCCTGGTCGAGCGCGATGGACTTATTCAGTCGTACGTGGGTAATCACCCCTCAACGCGCCGCCACTGATCCTAACATCTCCGCACGTCGCGATCTCGTTAGAGTTAGCGCCACCCGGTTGGCCGGCACCACCTGGGTAGCTCCGCGATGGACATAAAACTTATACTTTCGTCCGAAAGTCGGGAGAACAAGAGCTGCACGTTGAGATACAAAGCGCCATGGCCTGATCGTTCGGCGTACATCACAGATTCCCCTCGATGGACATAGATCTTCTCCTCTTGAGCGGCATCCCCTCACCCACTCATCACCAGCTTCCCACATCTCAACCACCGGTCTCCACTCCGGCGGCACAACCCCTCGCCCAAACCACCTCACTACGGTGGCACCATCCCTCGCCTAACGCACCTCAGCGGCACTGCATCGCCCGACTCACCCGCTCGCTAGCCCCAGTCGTCTTACAGCGTCAATATCCAGCTATTAGTTATGACACGATAGCCGCCCCTTTTAGCCAAACAAAACAAACTGCCTCTTTTATTCTCATTCCGGGCGCTCGAATCCATACCACCACATACCTCCCTCGTTTGACAAACCCATAAGTCCATCAGCGAAAAGATCGTTGTCAACAGAGTATAATCACGCACAGGGGCGCGGCTCATATCTGCCTCGTCCCGGCTAGGATAGTTGTTATCTTCAACGTTATCACCTCTCGATCCCTCACAATTCCCTCGTAAGTTCGACGATGACGGGACTGACCTTGACATCAATAAGCCAGTGCGCACGCGCGTAGATGACTCAACTTCTTACGGCTAGATTTCATGCCTCCCATTAGGCTTGCTCGAATGCCGATGGTCTTCGTCTCGTCTCCGTGCAGGTAAGATATTTTGATATATTCCTCAAGGATTTATCATTCGGAACCGCAATTATGACTCGCTTTATGGGGATCTTTTCCGCCAAATTCCCTCTTTCTCTCATTCTCTCTAGAAACCTTTCTCACGCATGTAGAAACGATAACTGGCATAGTGGGTTGCTCGGTCTGATGACGTCATGTAGTGCAGTCTCCTAGCGTTCAATCACGGCTAGCCAATGTGTGGTCTTGTGCGAGCCGCTAGGTGCGCCGCGATTGGCTGGTTTCACTGACGGAGTGTGACACTCCGGCAGTTTTCCCCGGGTATATTTGAACCTGGTAAAGACTTCCTGAGGACGCCATTTATATATCTTATCTGTGTTCCGTTGAAGGCATTCCGCTATGTAAACCCGATCAGAAGGTTTGTAAGCCCCGGCTATTATATTCAAACTGCATGAATATGATAGATATTACCGTCTATCTACCATTCTAACGTGTTCATAACTTGATTGTCTCTTAATCCATTGATAAGGCATTGTGTAACCGAAGTGCGGGGTCCTGTTAAATATATTTAGGCAGCGTGCTAAGAATACCTGTGTTGCTGGATGATATCGCTTCTCATTTGTATTGCTATTATCATTTAGATGGATGTAGATTAGCATTTCTCCTAATGATTAGACCCTTGAATTTATGGTTGCTTTGATGTAATACTTGTCTTGTCGACACCTTTCCTTTTTTGTTTGTTTCAGGCCGAGATATGGACAGAGTTGCTACTAATACCCGCCTCATACCAGATGTCACTCTCAACCTGGGACGGAGGGATGAGCCGTTGCTACTATCAATTACTGAGAAGCGGTACTGCTATGATTCTGCTAAGAGGTAACAATTACCCTCCCCTTAAAGAGAATCCCTTCTGTTCACCCTATTTTCCATATTCTTCCCCGAGGGTCGCTTGGAGATGGATCAAATGATATATAAATTTTCCTCTGCTGTCATTCTTATATCTAATCATGTTCTATCCCAAATATCATGGGGCCCTCAACTGTGTCGTGATTGGGGTAAAGTGACTGAAGAGGGCTGGTGATTTATTTGTTCTGCTCACTGCCGTCCTGCTTCCTCTTGCTTCTCGAGCACTCACTCCTATGTTGTTAATATCTGAATAGATTCTAAATTTTGGCTTACACTAGTTATTGCACTGGATCGGAGTTACCAGTACTGCTTATGGGATAATCTCCAAATGGATTAGAGGTCTTCACCCAGATAATTTATTCAAATCACCAAGATTGGTTAGCTCGTACTTGACTTGAATCCGACAAGAAGAATTGTATGTATACAATTTAAAGTCAATGAAACCAGTCGCAACACCACATGTTGGGATAAGAGGCTCTCATGGGATCCCTCCCCAAACGCACTTGAATCAAACCAGTTTCTGTTCCACTGCCTCCTCTGTTGTCATTGGCTTCCTGATGTCTGTGTCTGTGTTTGAATCTGTGCCCGTGTCCGTCCGTGTCTTTGTCTGCGTCTGTGGCCAGCCTTGGAATTTGGGCCATTTTCTGGACTTTTTGGGTCAAAAGAATTTTGCTCTCTTCATATTTATTCAGGAAATTTGCTATCCTTTCGCCTGGTCTTACCGACATTGTATTTAAATATAATTCAATTT
>JAXIVJ010015161.1:0-32430 GCA_036785665.1 Chirona hameri
CCCATTTAGACATCCCTCTATTCCATCTAAGTTCTCTTGAATTTGGCCACCATGCTGCGAGGTGCCTCTCGTACCGTTCGTGGTTATGGGACGCAGTGACGCTTTAGCAACTTGGATTGTGTCGCCATAGGACAGTGGTCGGACTTTGGAGACCAGTTTCGCGCCAAAACCAGTCCAAAATCAGTGTTTTTGTTTCACTGAAGAAAACATATATCCGGATCAGTTGTGCAATGAGGACATCGAATCTTGAAAATCAAAAATAGTATGGCATCTATTTGTTTCTACCCGTGAAGGGTTTCCGCCCACCCTGATCACTTCGTGTCTACGTGCGGTAGCCTTGTAAAAGAACACCACCGTTTTTACAAAACGCGTTAAATAGACAGGAAAACCAATAGGATCTGTAGACAAGGATGTTCAGCATACAATAGCTATTGGTTTTCTAGTCTATGTAGGCCTTTTAAGAAATATGTATTTTATTTAATTATTTTAAAGAGTTGATTTTATTTTACAAGTGAGAACAAACACGCGAGCACGAACCATTGATTTCACACCGTCAATATAGCTCGAGCAAAGATTGACAATGGCATCATTTTGTTCCCTATAAGCTATTGCCCAATACGATCCAACAGCAATTTGTACTATTTAGAACCCGGTATAGTGTTGTAGTATAATGGTTTAATGGGGAAATTGGTACTAAGTTGCATATTCGAATTATACAGTGTACAGTGGCCAGTACTGTACTAGTTTTTTACTCTGATCGGTTTGGGGTAAGATCCAACGACTAGCGTCTAAATAAAATGTGAGGAACTAATTGACCCGATATGCTTTGAAAGCAAATTGAATGAGCAAGAGATGAGCATAGCGCGAGCTCCGCCAAACATATGGTTGTGAGTGCTTACGCTCTTCGAAGTTGGGCGACTAAATATTTTCTTACCCTGAAAAACGCGTTTTCTTCTTCTTTTTTTGTCTGACGCTAATCTATTCATACTCAAGAGTAAATATATTTAACTTGTGAGGATGGCAAATGAAAGTCCACGTAATTTCCAACATTTTGGCGCCCAGTTTGTCAAAATTGGTTCAAAACTGACCCGTGTATATTTTGTTACACCCGTGTCCGCAAAACCGGTCCAGAGTCCGAAACCCTGTCATAAGTGGCCGTCACGTTTTCTTTGGGCACTAAAACCACTATCCTCTCCTCGTGACCCGACGAGTCACTAAGACGGTTTCGGACCGGAGTGAACTCTTCTGTTCCGATCCTGACTGTTTTATCCTGAGCTGACCCTGTCGCTGACTGCATGACTGCTGACTGCTGACTGCTGACTGCTGACTGCTGACTGCTGACTGCTGACTGCTGACTGCTGACTGCTGACTGCTACTGCCTGACTCGGCTGACTCGCTGACTCGCTGACTCGCGACTCGCTGACTCGCTGACTCGCTGACTCGCTGACCGCTGACTCGCTGACCGCTGACCGCTGACCGCTATGCCTGCCGGTGTATCTCAGGCGACTGGTCGTCTCTCAGGCGAACCTTACACGGTAGGCGGTGTAGTCTTCGCCGTTCGTCGAAATACGGCGTCATTTGCCGCCTTGGACCCGGGCAGATTGCAGGCGGCGCGGGCGGCAGGGAGGAAAAAGCTACATAAACTTGTCTCACAATCTCGAAGACTGCTAAATTCATGCAACGAAAAACAGCAAACAGAAGTATATATCGATAAGAAGCCCTCGCTTCCGCGATCTTTGAAGCTGTTGGTATATAAATGTCTCATACGTTTTGTTTTCATATATTTTAATTCAGAAGTTTCAGTAATTTTGCAACATGTTTTTGTCATTGTTTCCACCTCTGGAAGCTAGGATTTATAGGAGCAGTTGGTTAGTGCGCATTGCGCCACAGATCTGTATAGACCCACCGTGTCTGCACTAGTGTGATACAGTGGCCTGTACTGTCGCACCACGCGGCTCACAAGTGATCCCTGAGCTGGGGCTCACAAGTGATCCCGAGCTGGCAGTCGTGTGGCATTGCTCGGCTGGGGTTGTGGCACTCGACTGCCGAATCTGACTGGCAAGGGGTGTGAAGTGGGCTGCATTTTATATCTCTTTGATCTCAACCTTATATGGTTGTCTGTGATCAGACATTTTCGCTAACTAGAACCTACTGAGTGGATTATCCGAAAGTCGTGTCGACCGATCGCACAGTTCCGCCCCCCCCCCCCCCCCCTCCGGTTCGCGTGCTAAATTTAGAGGCACAGGACGGACCTGCGCCCGCTGACATTATCTGACCTTATCCGATTACGAGTGGTAGCGACCGCTGCCTTTGTAGTGATCATGGATAAGCTGCATTCAATGTGTATTTGATAGCTTGCCCAATTATTATCAGTATCAATTCCAAGTCATTGATGTAGTGTCTGGAAGAATATGTGCCAGGAAAATATTGAAATGCTAAGATGGTTTATGGCTTCAAATATCTCCAGGCTCGCTTGCAAATTATGTCTGAATCTACCGTGTCCAGTTTGGTTATAATTTACAATTCATAATGTCAAAAATCAATGAACCTTGTTCGTGGACACACCCTTCATTGCGTATGCATCCTTTCTGCATTCTGAGCAGCCGCCGAGAAGCACCATCGCACATTCATTCACGATGACTGGCAGTTTGTCAGTAGTTGTTCCGTCCGCCGTCTGTCGCGGTTCCGGTCACGGTCAAACTGGACTGTCAGTGGTCAGATTGGTCCGGTCAGCGGTCAAACTGGACTGGTCAGTGGTCAGATTGGTCCGGTCAGCGGTCAAACTGGACTGGTCAGTGGTCAGATTGGTCCGGTCAGCGGTCAGACTAGACTGGTCAGTGGTCAGACTGGGTGCGGTCAGTGGTCAGACTGGACTGGTCAGTGGTCAGACTGGGCTGGTCAGTGGTCAGACTGGTGCGGTCAGTGGTCAGACTGGACTGGTCAGTGGTCAGACTGGGCTGGTCAGTGGTCAGACTGTGCGGTCAGTGGTCAGACTGGTGCGGTCAGTGGTCAGACTGGTGTGTCAGACTGGTCCGGTCAGTGGTCAGACTGGACTGGTCAGTGGTCAGTGGTCAGACTGGACTGGTCAGTGGTCAGTGGTCAGACTGGTCCTGGTCATTGGTCTGGGGTGACTCTGGTCTGCGTCTGCCCGCCAGCTGGGCGTGTGACTGCTGGACAGCGCTGTGGGTGGTGGTCGGGTGCCCGGGGGTGGGGCGCGGCGCCCTGGTCCTGTCGGACCGTGCCGCGCGGCGACACCCACACCGTTTATCTCGCCTGTTGACAGCCCTGATACGGCCGTCACGCTGGCAACCGGCGTCACCACACGGGCTGCAGGGTCCTGGTCCGACCCGGCACAGTACAGCACAGCAGTGTGGGACAGCACAGTACAGCACAGCACAACACCGGCGTCACCACACAGGCTGGCAGGGTCTGGTCCGACCCGGCACAGTAACAGCACAGCAGTGTGGGACAGCACAGTACAGCACAGTACAACACAACACCGGCGTCACCACACGGGCTGCAGGGTCTGGTCCGACCCGCACAGGTACAGCACAGCAGTGTGGGACAGCACAGTACAGCACAGTACAACACAACACCGGCGTCACCACACGGGCTGCAGGTCTGGTCCGACCCGGCACAGTACAGCACAAGCAGTGTGGGACAGCACAGTACAGCACAGCACAACCAGCACAACACAGCACCGGCGTCACCCACACGGCTGGCAGGTCTGGTCCGACCCGGCACAGTACAGCACAGCAGTGTGGGACAGCACAGTACAGCACAGCACAACACAACACCGGCGTCACCACAAGGGGCTGGCAAGGGTCTGTCGACCCGGCACAGTACAGTACAGCAGTGTGGGACAGCCACAGTACAGCACAACACAACACCGGCGTCACCACACGGGGCTGGCAGGGTCTGGACCGACCCGGCACAGACAGCCAGCAGTGCAGTGGTGGGACAGCACAGTACAGCACATCACAACACCGGCGTCACCACACGGGCTGGCAGGGTCTGGTCCGACCTGCACAGTACAGCACAGCAGTGTGGGACAGCACAGTAACAGCACAACACAGCACCGGCGTCAACCACACGGGCTGGCAGGGTCTGGTCCGACCGGCACAGTACAGCACAGCAGTGTGGGACAGCACAGTACAGCACAGCACAACACAACACCGGCGTCACCACAAGGGCTGGCAGGGTCTGGTCCGGACCCGGCACAGTACAGTACAGCAGTGTGGGACAGCACAGTACAGTACAGCACAACACAGCACCGGCGTCACCACACGGGCTGGCAGGGTCTGGTCCGACCCGGCACAGTACAGTACAGCAGTGTGGGACAGCACAGTACAGCACAACACAGCACAACACAGCACAACACCCGGCGTCACCACACGGGCTGGCAGGGTCTGGTCCGACCCGGCACAGTACAGCACAGGCAGTGTGGGACAGCACAGTACAGCACAGCACAACACAACACAACACCGGCGGCACTACACGGGCTGGGCAGGGTCTGGTCCGACCGGCACAGTACAGCACAGCAGTGTGGGACAGCACAGTACAGCACAGCACAACACAACACCGGCGTCACTACACGGCCTGGCAGGGTCTGGTCCGACCCGGCACAGTACAGCACAGCAGTGTGGGACAGCACAGTACAGCACAACACAGCACAACACAGCACAACACCGGCGTCACCCACACGGGCTGGCAGGGTCTGGTCCGACCCGGCACAGTACAGCACAGCAGTGTGGGACAGCACAGTACAGCACAGCACAACACAACACAACACCGGCGTCACTACACGGGCTGGCAGGGTCTGGTCCGACCCGGCACAGTACAGTACAGCAGTATGGGACAGCACAGTACAGGCACAACACCAACACCGGCGTCACCACACGGGCTGGCAGGGTCTGGTCCGACCCGGCACAGTACAGCACAGCAGTGTGGACAGCACAGTACAGCACAGCACAGACAACACCGGCGTCACTACACGGGCTGGCAGGGTCTGGTCCGACCCGGCACAGTACAGCACAGCACAGCATGTGTGGGACAGCACAGTACAGCACAGCACAGCACAACACCGGCGTCACTACACGGCCTGGCAGGTCTGGTCCGACCCGGCACAGTACAGCACAGCAGTGTGGGACAGCACAGTACAGCACAGCACAACACCCGGCGTCACCACACGGGCTGGCAGGGTCTGGTCCGACCCGGCACAGTACAGCACAGCAGTGTGGGACAGCACAGTACAGCACAGCACAACACCGGCGTCACCACACGGGCTGGCAGGGTCTGGTCCGACCCGGCACAGTACAGCACAGCAGTGTGGAACAGCACAGTACAGCACAGCACAGCACCGGCGTCACCACACGGCCTGGCAGGGTCTGGTCCGACCCGGCACAGTACAGCACAGCAGTGTGGGACAGCACAGTACAGCACCAGTACAACACAACACCGGCGTCACCACACGGGCTGGCAGGGTCTGGTCCGACCCGGCACAGTACAGCACAGCAGTGTGGGACAGCACAGTACAGCACAGCACAGCACCGGCGTCACCACACGGCTGGCAGGGTCTGGTCCGACCCGGCACAGTACAGCACAGCAGTGTGGGACAGCACAGTACAGCACAACACAACACCGGCGTCACCACACGGGCTGGCAGGGTCTGGTCCGACCCGGCCACAGTACAGTACAGCAGTGTGGGACAGCACAGTACAGCACAACACAACACAACACCGGCGTCACCACACGGGCTGGCAGGGTCTGGTCCGACCCGGCACAGTACAGCACAGCAGTGTGGGACAGCACAGTACAGCACAACACAACACCGGCGTCACCACACGGGCTGGCAGGGTCTGGTCCGACCCGGCACAGTACAGCACAGCAGTGTGGGACAGCACAAGTACAGCACAGCACAACACCGGCGTCACCACACGGGCTGGCAGGGTCTGTCCGACCCCGGTCCAGTACAGCACAGTACGAGACAGCACGTCACTGCACAGCACAACATAGCACAAGACAGCACAGCGGAACACAACGCGGCATAGGCACGGCATGACACGGTGTGGCACGTTACAGCACAGTACGGCACAGTACGGCACATTACGGCACAGTACGGCACAGTACGGCACGGCACAACACAAACACAGCACCACGCACGCCACAACTCGGGTCACAACCGGTATCTGGCAGTCACGCCCGGTCAACAGCGGGTCGTTGGCAATTACGACTGGGGTCCCAGCGGGTCGTGGTAGGGCAGGTCACAACGGTCGTATTACGGCAGGTCATAACAGTAACTGGCGGTAATTGGCAGTAACTGACAGTAACTGACAGTAACTGACAGTAACTGGTAGTAACCGGGCTCGGTATGTTGGCAAGCAGGCCGGCCATGGCTTCACAGTGCACACCGACCTGACAACAGGCCGCACCCTGCCTGCCCACCCGCCGTGGCCCAGCTCAGCTAACACGGCTCATCCACCTGCTGACGTCAGCTCTGCAAAACAACGGTGTATCTATCCTGCGGCCTCCGGTCCGACGCGGGGTGTCTGCCATGCACCCCACCGGTCCGACGCGACGCGAGGTGTCGGCCCGGCTCTGACCGAGCCTGTCGTACCGAGCACGGACGGCCAAGCCGCGACTGTTTGCTTTATTGCGATATCCAGCAACGCTATTAGGGGGGTTATTGAAACTTTTAGGGTACGTTTGTTGATGCGATATCGTTAAAAGGACTGTGTTGTTTGATACACCACGTTCCGGTGTTCGTTTGTTGGTAGGGCCGACCTACGCAATAGTGATGGTGCTCTCATAAAACCCCAACGCCAGCAAGAGCAGCGTGTGTCTGTCGGATTGTGTGTCGCGCTGACTCGACGGTCCGCCTCGCTCCCTCTGACTCCGGTCCGACCTCGGCTCCCTCTGACTCCGGTCCGACCTCGGCTCCCTCTGACTCCGGTCCGCCTGACTCCGGTCCGACCTCGCTCCCTCTGACTCCGGTCCGCCCTCTGACTCCGGTCGCCCTCGGCTCCCCTCTGACTCCGGGCCGACCTCGGCTCCCTCTGACTCCGGTCCGCCCTCGGCTCCCCTCTGACTCCGGTCCGCCCTCGGCTCCCTCTGACTCCGGTCCGACCTCGACTCCCTCTGACTCCGGTCCGCCCTCGGCGCCCTCTGACTCCGGTCCGACCTCGGCTCCCTCTGACTCCGGCCCGCCCTCGGCTCCCTCTGACTCCGGTCCGCCCTCGGCTCCCTCTGACTCCGGTCCGCCCTCGGCTCCCTCTGACTCCGGTCCGCCCTCGGCTCCCTCTGACTCCGGTCCGCCCTCGGCTCCCTCTGACTCCGGTCCGCCCTCGGCTCCCTCTGACTCCGGTCCGACCCTCGGCTCCCTCTGACTCAGTCCGCCCTCGGCTCCCTCTGACTCTGGTCCGACCTCGGCTCCCTCTGACTCTGGTCCGACCTCGGCTCCCTCTGACTCCGGTCCCCGCCCTCGGCTCCCTCTGACTCCCTCTGACTCCGGTCCGCCCTCGACTCCCTCTGACTCCCTCTGACTCCGGTCCGCCATCGGCTCCGTCTGACTCCGGTCCGCCCTCGGCTCCGTCTGACTCCCTCTGACTCCGGTCCGCCCTCGGCTCCCTCGCGGTAACTCCGCCATTCTCTCCCGCCTCGCCGCCGCCTCGCTGTCGCCGCCTCGCCCTCATCTGGCCGGATTTACCCCTCTGCTCTTGATCGCGAGCCGTGTGATGGTTTACTCGTGAGACGGCTCGGCCGGTGTGGCGGGGTGCGTCCAACGGAGAGGACTAAGACCGCGTCGCGCGACAGTGACGAGCGCGGCAATCAGCGGCGATACAACTGCCAGTGAAACCGCCCGCTGGTGGCGGTTACGGAGAAGGGCGAGCTTTTATGGCGGCTTTTGATCTGGTTTCTCGCTCAGGTGCTCTGTGGCCAACAGCGTTATCTCTGTTTTGGTGCGTCCGTTGGCCCGACTTGGATGCTGTGGCGACGGTGGCGTCTCTCGTGTATCTCGGGCCGTGCTGCAGTGCGGCTCACCGGGCCGGTGTGGGACACACCTGTGGCCCTATCGGCACCCTATCAGAAGCCCACCTGTCGGCCAAAGCCGGCTACGGGACGCCCCGCCACGAGCTGCGCTGCGCTGCGCTGGCAGGCCGCTGCCTGGCTCGTGTGCCAGGCAGCGGCCGAGACAGGCAGTCGGCGCTGCAGCGCAGAAGCGGCACTGGGGACGTGCGGCCCCGGCGCCCCACGCGCGGTGCGTTTGTTATCCTATCGACCGGGCCGGCCGCCGTCGCGTCGCGACCGACGGCAGGTAGCGGCGGGCGGGCGGCGCGGCTCAGCTATTGACCGCCTCCGTTCCGTCAGCTGATCGGCAACCTCCTCCGCCGCTGCCGCTGCCGCCGCGCCGCCGCCGCCGCCGCCGAGCCGAGCCGAGCCGAGCCAGCGAGAGCGGCGCGCCGGCTGCTGCTGCCGCCTGCCGGCCACGGGCCACTCCGCTCCACCGCGCCCGACTGCCGAGGCTGGCCGGCTCAGTCGCTGGCGGCGCGGCGTCGAGCGAGGAGCATTTGTGACGCGCGCGGTGTCAGCAGTGCATCAGTAGCGTCCGAGCGCCGCAGTGGGGCCGTCGGTGCCGGCAGGGCAGTGCGCGCAGAGCGGCGGGGTGTGCGGAGACGTCTGAGCGCCGGTCTGCGAGGGCGGCGCTCCGCCACAGCCCGCCCGGCGAGTGCGTCGGTTGCTTTGTGCGAGGCCGGGGATGGAGCGACGGGCGCGCGCCGCACATCGCCTCTAACGCAGCACGCAATGTTCTTCAGCGAGCTCTTCTTCAAGAGGTGGGTGGGTTAAGATGACGTAGGCCGCTGGGCGGGGAGACGGTGGGGAGCCGGCCGGGCGGCGGCGGCCTCCCACGGGTTCCTTTGTGTTAGCTGGACGGCCGTGGGAACCTCGCTCGGCTCGGCTCGGGTCGGCTCGGCTCGGCTCGGCTCGGCTCGACTCCGCCTCACCCTGCGCTCCGTCCGCCTGTTGCCGGGCGGCCGAGAGCGGAGAGAGGTAGAGAGATAAATAGAGGATAGATAGAGATAGAGAGAGAGGGATGGAGGGGGAGTTGAACCCGTCCTGACCGAACCGCGCTGTGGTGGCGGCTCACGATGCTCCGTCACGGAACCGCGCTGTGGTGCGGCTCACGATGTTCCCCGTCACGGAACCGCGCTGTGGTGCGGCTCACGATGTTCCCCGTCACGGAACCGCGCTGTGGTGCGGCTCACGATGTTCCCCGTCACGGAACCGCGCTGTGGTGCGGCTCACGATGCTCCCCGTCACGGAACCGCGCCTGTGGTGCGTGACGATGCTCCCGTACTGGTTGGCTCCCTTTGCATCCCCTCCGATTCCCAGATTTCTGACTCGACTCATGTCGATTGTGCTGTAAACCAGGTGTCCATCACCGCGTTCCCTGCTCGGCCGTCGTCGCCGTGCGTCACGTCCCCAGGGTGCGTCACGTCCCAGGTGGTGGCGTCACGGAGCGGGACGGCCGTGACGCGCACTGCCACAGACTATCGATTAAGCGCCGAGTGCCGAGTGTCCCCCTCCGCCGCCGACCGCCGCCGCCGCCGCCGCCGCCCGCCTGCCCGGCCGGCCGCCCGCTGCAGCCGCCTCTGCTGCGTACGTTGCCCCCGGGACTCCGCACCAGGCCGGACTGGCAGGCGGCGGCGGCGGCGGCGACGGCGGCGTGTGAAGCAAATGGAGCCTGCCGCGGCACACCACGCCGCGGCTGGACGGGAGAACGGGACCCGTCAGCTCGGACTGGCCAGCTGGCTGACCACCTTGCGGCGGCTGGACGGGGGTGTAGCGGCAAAGGCATGTTGGCTGGGTGCAGTCTGCACCCGAGGCAGAAGCGTTCGGGATGAAAGGTGACGCCTCTGTTTCAGGCTTATGGAACTCTGTTTCATACTTGACGAAATGAACCTGATCTTGCTCACCATTGTCCCCCATTACCTCAGAGCTGCGTGTTGCCGGGCGCACGCACAGGGTCTTGTCTTCATACAGGCAGGACACGACATTAACGAATACAATCACAACCTGGTTACGTAGACGCCACACATCACCGTCTGTGTTGAATTCAGCATCTGGATTTTTGGCCATTTTCTGGACTTTGGGACTTTGGGACTTTTTTCTTCTGGACTTTGGGACTTTTTTCCAGATAATTTTGCTCTCTTTATTTTTATTTTTAGAAATTTGCTGTCTTCACTTGATATTACCGACATTGTAGTTAAATAAAGTTGCAATTTCCTCGCAAGGATGTAATAGATCTATACAAAATAAGGATTTTTTACTTTCCAAAATCAAAGCAGAATAATGTTTCAAAAAAAAATCTTACTCTCTTTTGGTCTATCTACCTTTGGATTTTTTGCTTCCAGGTCGTGAAAGGAGAACTCCAACACCGGTGTTGATATGTCCTTGGTGTCCTTCACACGTCACTACCGGCTCCCGGAATTGTTGACTGCCCACCGGTCACCGCCTGTTTCCCTGCCGCTCCCCGTCTGGTCCCCTGTCTGTGGGCATGGTTAGCGAGTCTCTTGATACACCGTGCTGCTGTGGGGGAGGAGTGTAGCCGGCCGTGTGGTCGGGCGCGGACTCGGGGACGGCGCGACAGGGGCCGCCGGTCGGCGCTGGTCGTCAGGGTACGGGCGATCCAGCAGCAGGGGCTGGCGGCAGTGACCCGTTCCAGGCCAGTGTAGGCGGCGGCTGCGCAGTTATCGGCGGTGGTCGGCGGTGGCAGCGCTGGTGCCTGGTAGTGCTGGCTGTGACGTGACAGGCCGCTCTCTCGGTCTCGCCGGTTGCCGCTGCAGGTCCCGCTATCCGACCTACGCCACGGCAGAGCGGAGCGCCGCCCCGCTCATCTTGCCGCCCCAACAGACAAAGGTAGGCGCAGCGACCAGCTGGGCCCAGCCGCGGCGCGGGACGTGTGAGGGCCAGCCAAGTCGTCACAAGTTACAACCTGCATACAGCGAGATAAGCGCTCTCGTAGCGGTCCGAGGATAGGGACACGCAGCCTCCACTGGCTAGCGGAGGGCTGCGTGTGTGATGGTGCCTCGCGTGTGGGGCTATTCTCGGTCAGGGCACGGGCCCGCTGGAGGCGGCTGTGCCGTGATTCCCACGCTCGGAGCGCCTGGCTCCGCCGCTGCCCCTATCGGCAAGGGCGTGCCCGCCGCTGGCTGGGCCAGCTGGCCGGAGCCGCCTGCCTGCCGTCCAGGTGCTGTGTGCCGTGCCTCAGCGGCGGCGGTGGCGCGGGAGCACCTGTGCGTGCCGCGGCGACGCAGCCTTCCGACTATCCGATCCCAGCCAGGGCGGAGATACCGCCGCCTCACGTCCCCGCCAAAAAACAGCCGGCACTCGGCGGGCGACCACGCCAGCCGGCGACCTTGGTCGGGCAACAGCCGCAGCAAGCAGCAGCAGAGGCAGCAGACGCAACAGCCGGCCTGCCACGTGTAAAACGTGCGCCACGTGAACCACGTGCCGCCGTCCACGTGTCGCCGTGAATTCATTGGGTCCGGACTCTGCCTGTGGTGGCGTGACTGGCTGTCTAGGCGCCTGCCCCTCCTCTCTCTCTCTCTCTCTCTCTCTCTCTCTCTCTCTCTCTCTCTCTCTCTATCTCTCTCTCTCCTCTCTCTCTCTCTCTCTCTCTCTCTCTCTCTCTCTCTCTCTCTCTCTCTCTCTCTCTCTCTCTCTCTCTCTCTCTCTCTCTCTCTCTCTCTCACTCTCTCTCTCTCTCTCTCTCCTCTCTCTCTCTCTCTCTCTCCTCTCTCTCTCCTCTCTCTCTCTCTCTCTCTCCTCTCTCTCTCCTCTCTCTCTCTCTCTCTCCTCTCCTCTCTCTCTCTCTCTCTCTCTCTCCTCCTCTCTCTCTCTCTCTCTCTCTCTCTCTCTCTCTCTCTCTCTCTCTCCCGCTCTCCCGCTCTCGGTCTCCGCTCTCCCGCTCTCCCGCTCTCCCGCTCTCCCGCTCTCCCGCTCTCCCCTCTCCCGCTCTCCCTCTCACCGCTCTCCCGCTCTCCCGCTCTCCCGCTCTCCCGCTCTCCCGCTCTCCCGCTCTCCCGCTCTCGCCGCTCTCCCGCTCTCCCGCTCGTCCCGCTCTCCCGCTCTCCCGCTCTCTCCCGCTCTCCCGCTCTCCCGCTCTCCCGCTCTCCCCGCTTCTCTCCGCTCTCCCGCTCTCCCGCTCTCCCGCTCTCCCGCTCTCCCGCTCTCCCGCTCTCCCGCTCTCCCGCTCTCCCGCTCTCCCGCTCTCCCGCGTCTCCCGCTCTCCGCTCTCCCGCTCTCCTGCTCTCCTGCTCTCCTGCTCTCCTGCTCTCCCGCTCTCTCGCTCTCTCGCTCGCTCTCTTTACGGCCGGTCCGTTGCTGGGTTGTTACTGCCCGTTGTGCCTGGCGTGCCCGCTGTGGCCGCTGTGGTCGCTTGCCGGAGTAACGCGATTAGACCGGAGCCAGCGGCGGAGCGGCGGCGACGTGACTGGCGGCTGCGACCGGCTGGCCGGCCGGCCGGTCTGTTTTGTCCGCTGCAGGCCGGCGGGGCGACTGGAGGCGGCTGGAGTCGGGTGATCTCCGCCGGCGGTCAGGCCGGCTGCTGCTGCAACTGGACCGGCTCTCTGGAGACCGAGCTGGCTGGACCGGCCGGCCGGGCAGTGACGGCGCCAACTGGCACTACGCCGCCCCGACACCGGCACATCTGATGCGGCCTCCACAGGCGGCTGGGCGTGTACCGGACTGGCGAGGGTCGGTCGTCCCGGGCACCGTATCCTGCTGAGGTGGCCCGGGCGGTGGTGCAGTCCCACCCCGACCCGGAAGACTCGGCTGGCCCGGCCGGCGGGTCGCTGGGTCGCCGCGCCGGGCGAAAGGTCACGCTCGACTGACGCTGACGATGGCGGGCTGGCACGGCGAGGTCACACGTGAGGTTCGGCCCCGGCTCCGGCTGCCGCAATGGCCTCGACTCCGGCCCTGGCTCAGGCTCCGGCTGCCGATCTGGCTTAGGTTCCTGCTCCAGTCTCGGCTTCGTGCTCCGGCTGCGGCCTGGCTCCGGCTGCGGCTATGGTGGCTTTCCGGATACAGACGCCTTTATGTGCAGGCTGCTCGGGGGACGACACTGATAACTTATCACACAGCGTCACGTCACCTTACGACATTCCGTCACGCACGTTACGACTCGTTCCGTGTGTGCCGGGCCCTGCCTGGGTACTGCCAGCGGCGGCGGCGGTGGCGTCTTCCCCCCGCCGCCCCCGCCCCGCTGGTCGGCCGTCGGCCCTGCGGCGCGGTCTCCGTTTGGAGCGATACCCGTGATTGATGGTCGCCGCTCGTTGTCGCTTTGCGCAGACCGTGGTCGCCGGCCGGGCCGATTTACGGGAGAGCGGGCTACAGAGCCCTACAAGACCCGCTGGCTGGCCGTCTGGTCCGGGCTGCGGGTCCCCGGGGTCGTGTCTCCGGACCCCGCTGAAGGCTAATTTGACGTTGCTAGTACGTCACGCGATCGCTGCGACATGAAGATTATGGTGGCGTGGCGTCAGAGGGCCGTGGCGGAGCCGGTGCTGCAGGAAAATCGCCCTGAACCGCCGACCTTGCTGACTGGTGCGAACTCATTTCCGGCGGGGTCTGGTGCGGTGAGACCGGCTCAATCGATGGTCAGAGTAATGTTTGTGGGTGAAGTGGATGCTCTGGCCATGAGACTGCTGCTGGCACGGGATGTTTGGGCGGATCTGTGAACGTGAAGAAGGCGGTCGGTGGCCAGGGCGACAGGAAGAGGAGGAGGATTACAGTTTTTGGGCGTAGCGACTGCTGAAGTCATTTGATGCGGGCCATCACAATATTCATACTCAGATTGTTACTTTTTGAAAGTTTTGTCATTCAGTTTTTTTATTCTTTGGATTTTGATCTGTAGTCGATTGTAACCGTCGAATTTCAGAGGACATATGTAAACGGTCATTTCCTCCACCGTCTTCAGACATGCCGGTCGGAGGCCGACACAGCCACAAGCCACACAAGCCACAAAGCCTTTCTCGGACCCGATCGGTATGCGGAACCCGCGCCGGCCATCGCCTCTGACGTTGATTCAACCGATGTGCCAAGAATGCTAATGCGTCATTGGCTGATGCGCTATTTCCAATCGAGCGGGACTAAATTGCATGCCTTCTGAGCCGGCCGGCAGTGGCCCGTGTTATTTCTCGCAATAATGTCCGAGAGCTAGAGTCCACTCATGTCATCTGACTGGGGTTTCGTCAGGGGTCTGAACACAGCACCGACAGGGCGCGGATGGCCGGAAACGCTGTCGGGCGCCACGTGCCTTCGGGGAGGGCAGCGCCCGCTGAGCGTCCGTCTCGTCCCCACGCGGTGGCCCCGGCGGCGCGGCACCACGCTGTGGAGCCAGCCTAGGCGGGCCGTGACGGCGGACGGCGGCGGCGGCAGCGGCGGGCCGGTGTCGCCGCCCGGACCACGCCGCCTGGTCGCTCGCCAACGCGGACGCGGAGGCCGGCGTAACGAGCTCTGGCCGACCCACCGATAACGAGCGGACACCGCGGTCACGCACCGCTCTGTCGACGCTGTCCTGAACGCAGCTGATGTTGAAGCTCAGCTCTCAGCTCTCAGCTTTCAGCTCAGCTATTAGCTCAGCTCTCAGCTCAGAGCTCAGCTCTCAGTTCAGCTCTCAGTTCAGCTCTCAGTTCAGCTCTCAGCTCTCAGCTCAGCTCTCAGCTCAGCTCTCAGCTCAGCTCTCAGCTCAGCTCTCAGCTCAGCTCTCAGCTCAGCTCTCAGCTCAGCTCTCAGCTCAGCTCTCAGCTCAGCTCTCAGCTCAGCTCTCAGCTCAGCTCTCAGCTCAGCTCTCAGCTCAGCTCTCAGCTCAGCTCTCAGCTCAGCTCTCAGCTCAGCTCTCAGCTCAGCTCTCAGCTCAGCTCTCAGCTCAGCTCTCAGCTCTCAGCTCAGCTCTCAGCTCAGCTCTCAGCTCAGCTCTCAGCTCAGCTCTCAGCTCAGCTCTCAGCTCAGCTCTCAGCTCAGCTCTCAGCTCAGCTCTCAGCTCAGCTCTCAGCTCAGCTCTCAGCTCAGCTCTCAGCTCAGCTCTCAGCTCAGCTCTCAGCTCAGCTCTCAGCTCAGCTCTCAGCTCAGCTCTCAGCTCAGCTCTCAGCTCAGCTCTCCTCTCAGCTCTCAGCTCTCAGCTCTCAGCTCTCAGCTCTCAGCTCAGCTCTCAGCTCAGCTCTCAGCTCAGCTCTCAGCTCAGCTCTCAGCTCAGCTCTCAGCTCTCATCTCAGCTCTCAGCTCAGCTCTCAGCTCAGCTCACTCGCAGCTCAAGCGACAGCTGAGCCGGCAGCTTGGCGCCATTCGATGGCTGGATAGGCACGCGGCATCGCCACGGTCCGCGGCGGCCCAGTATCGCTCATTATGATCACTGCTCAGTGCTCAGTGTTCAGTACAGTAGCCGGCAGTATCACCTGCGTTCGTTTGAGGTCGGGCCCGTCAGCAGTGATCGCCGGTGCCAGCCTGCGGTGGCGGACACATCGGAGACAGCTGCGCCAGCGCACCTGGCACACCTGGCTAGCGGTCCGTCAGCCGGTCGGCCCGTCCGCAGCCGTGACGCGGCGCCAGGCGAGGCCAGGGACGCGCCGCGCCGCCGCCGCCGCCGGCTGGCTCTTTGTGCTCAGATCAGCTGATCGGACTGGCGGCCAGGTGATGTCCGGTCGCGCTGCGGCTGCGGCGGCGGCGGCGAGGGAGCAGTCTGCTGCCAGTGCGCCGCGCACAGCACCATTGATCTGCCGCCGCCGCCGCCGCCGCCGCCGCTGCAGGTCGCCGGCCGGGACACGTGCGCGCCGGTGCGTGGGCGAGCGGCGCGGGCTGAGCCGTGATGGTCGGCCTTTGTTCTGACGCGGGGCGGTGATGATGGCTGGGTCGCAGGTCGGAGGTCGGAGAGCCAGCCACCCCCGACTGGCAGCTGGCGCTCAGAGAAACACGGCGTGTTCGATGCCGTTTCGGTCACGTGGTATGCGGCGGTGGGGCGCGACTGTCGCCGGAGTTGGTCGTGACACGCGGCAGTCGTCACGTGACACACGGCAGTCTGCCGGAGGAGAGGAGAGGAGCGCTGCCACAGATCGCTGTCGTGAGGTGACAGAAATAGACGGCGGCGGCCGGCTGGTCGGGCTTTCTCTGCCCCGCCGCTGTGTTGTTTTTGACCGGCCGGTGGAACTCATCGGTCATCTGGGAGGGCTATTATCGGTCCGCGGCCCGACGGCTGGTCCCGTCCTAAAACCGAACCCACCGGGAGCGGTCCACTCGTGTCACCGCGTCTCGGGACCCTGTTGTTGGCCGGAGCGGTCCACTCGTGTCACCGCGTCTCGGGGCCCTGTTGTTGGCCGGAGCAGGGGCCCTGTTGTTGGCAGGAGCAGGGGGCCCTGTGGTTGGCCGGAGCGGTCCACTCGGTGTCACCGCGTCTGTGTTTGGCCGGAGCACCATAATTGGTGAGACGGCGCCATAATGCCGACTTCTCCCCTGCTCATGTGTTGCCTGTAAATGTGGCGAGTTATTCTCGAATTCGTATCTGGGCGTATTGATGCCAAGGAAAGCCTTTGTAGCTATTGTGTACTATTATTTGTGTATATTTTCAGTTGCCTTCCATTTGTCGTTCACGCGATGTGGGAGTAATGACCTGAGGTAGTCTGAGCCATTTGTTATCGATTATGATTTGAACGCACCGTCACTGATTAATGATCATCTCTTTTGACAAGGCCGATCATTCTTAGAACGGCCCGGGAAATCTACCGCGCCGTCCGCACCGAAACTCGTTCTCGTGCTTTTCCGCATCTCGTTTGCAGCCGCACAGCACTGCTCACTTCGTTCCCATCGATCGCCTACTTTTCTCAGGCCCTATTCCGAGCAAAGGCCTGCCTGTTGCGGTGCGGTGGTGTGCTGTCGTGCTGTGTGGCCGACCTAAGCGGGCTTCTGGCGGGGGGAGGCGAGTCGGCTGCGGGTACTGCCCAGGTCGTGATATACCCGGGTCGCCACGCCAGCCAGTGGCGACTCGGCACTGATAGATGCCGGAAAATAACACTTGCTGCCGAGTTATCGGCCGCGCCGTGCCGGTGGGAACAGTATCCATGCGGCCTGTCAGCCCCTCCCCCCGAGCTGTGTTGTTTTCCGTTCGAATGGTGTAGGCTTCACCTCGTCAGTGCTGCCGACGTCGGCACTGAATCGGCTTCCCAACAGCGTCGTCCGCTGATCAACAGCACGGTGTGACGTCATCACGAGCCGGTGTGACGTCATCACGAGTCGGTGTGACGTTATCATGGAGCGGTGTGACGTCATCACGGAGCGGTGTGACGTTATCACGGAACGGTGTGACGTCATCACGGAGCGGTGTGACGTTATCACGGAACGGTGTGACGTCATCACGGAACCGGTGTGACGTTATCACGGAGCGGTGTGACCTCACGTTCGATTCCGATGGCCGGCGGATGTTGGGGTTGCGTCATGGTTACAGCGACATTGCCGGGGCGATCTCGGAAGCTCAGCACTAAGCGGCGAGATACGAATCAGTCAGTCATTCATGGACGCCGTGCCACTTTGGAAAACGGCGCTGCCAGTTCGAGCAAGCCGTCCGTCGGTTGGTGGGTATGTAGGAGACGCCGGGCGTAGCGGATATCATGGTCAGGTCAGATGCTCTGGGCTGAGGAGAAACGAAGTGGAAGGTTTGAAATCTACTCTATGCAGAACAGCGTTTTGAAGGTATCAACGTATTGGAAGCCCCACGCCAGCGTCCCTAGGAAGCTTTGAATAAACACATTCCGTCTTTATGCTGTTCCATTGCAGACATAGAAAAGCATCCTTAATGGCATGGGAAGTTCTCATTTACTTTTATCACCTCTGGCGCTGGGCTCAGCGGGTGAGCATGACATGACGGTGAAACCACCACGGAATATGGTCGGAGAAAATGCCCTCCGCCGGTTCGGACCGGTGGATTGCACGGCGGGTAGCCAACCTTAGCGGAGCCGCGTGCGGCGCCAGCGGGGAGGCGTGAGAGAAATGCCGCCTCCTGCGGTTGGTGTCGTCCCGGGCCATGACTGGGGCGTCAGCGTGACTGAGGCGGCGCCGTGACTGAGGTACCGGCGTGACTGAGGTACCGGCGTGACCGAGGTACCGGCGTGACAGACGGCGTCGTGACTGAGATATCGGCGTGACTGAGACGGCGCCGTGACTGAGACGGCGCCGTGACTGAGGTACCGGCATGACTGAGACGGCGCCGTGACTGAGGTACCGGCATGACTGAGACGGCGCCGTGACTGAGGTACCGGCATGACTGAGACCGCGCCGTGACTGAGGTACCGGCATGACTGAGGCGGAGCCGTGACTGAGGCGGCGCCGTGACTGAGGTACCGCTGTGACTGAGGTACCGGCGTGACTGGGGTACCGGCATGACTAGGCGGCGCCGTGACTGGGGTACCGGCGTGACTGAGACGGCGCCGTGACTGAGACGGCGCCGTGACTGAGGTACCGGCATGACTGAGACGGCGCCGTGACCGAGGTACCGGCGTGACTGAGACGGCGCCGTGACTGAGGTACCGCCGTGACCGAGGTACCGGCATGACTGAGACGGCGCCGTGACCGAGGTACCGGCATGACTAGGCGGCGCCGTGACTGGGGTACCGCCGTGACTGAGGTACCGCCGTGACCGAGGTACCGGCGTGGCGGGCAGGAAAGCCGTGCGGTAGGTGGGTGGTGAGGCAGACCAGGCATGGAATCCGCCGGGCAGTGGCGCCATGTTTGGATTTCGGCTCATGGATTTGACACCGTGATGTATTTGGAATATGAACTCAGCAGTTTGCAAAACGGCATACCCTGATGTCGTGACCAAGGGTCGTGACTGCGTTAGACTTTCCAACCCCATCGAGTAGCGGGTGTCAATTTCCTACGACAGATTCCTCCGTACACAAGCACAATGAACGGCCGGTGTATGGTGTGGGTTTCTTGCTTACAGCTTCATGTCCTCCGCGCTGCCTTGTGATGGTTGTGGCTACCTTATATCAAAACTAATGTTAAACCGCGACGTCCCGTTAAAATGAATGAAATGTCGTTATCTTTAAAGACTGCGGTATTCGAGTTCGAGAAGATCCGACGCTGATAAACTTCGACACATTCTTTATCCCGTCCGTCCGACGGCGGCGGCGGCGGCGGCGGCGTATTTCCTGGAAGCTGATTAGGTTCAACGAGGCGCCGAACCTCCGGCACGTCTCCCGGCCTCCGATGACATTTAAACTTGGCGGCAGCGTATTACACCGAACCCTAAATAGCAAACTTCATCCCGTCCGAGGCCGGCACGGGCTTCTGCTCCAAACTTATCCGACATGGGCTCCTTTAGGCGGGCCATGTGTGATGACAAATATACCGTCGCTGTGGGTTACGCTGACATGCCATGATGTTGATGTGGTGACTGGAGTGAACTCTGTTGCGGTGCCGTGCCCCTGGACAGTGGACGCTGTCCACCGAGTTAAGTCATTTTCTGAAGAGTTTATTGCTCTCTGGAGCTGACGTCAGGGTTGGTGTCGTCATGTGTCGGTGGTCACCGTCGTCGTCACCAGCGCGGCGGCCACCAATAAGCGGAGATGGGGCGGCGGGGAGGCCGCCGTCCGGTCTCGATGGACGGGTATCGGCGGTGACTGGCCGGGCGGGCGGCCGCTCGGTCCAGCCTAGTCACAACACAGGCCGCTCGGTCCAGCCTAGTCACAACACACACCATAGGTCGCTCGGTCCAACCTAGCCACAACACACACCACAGGCCGCTCGGTCCAGCCTAGCCACAACACAGGCCGCTCGGTCCAGCCTAGTCACAACACACACCACAGGCCGCTCGGTCCAGCCTAGCCACAACACAGGCCGCTCGGTCCAGCCTAGTCACAACACACCATAGGTCGCTCGGTCCAACCTAGCCACAACACACACCACAGGCCGCTCGGTCCAGCCTAGCCACAACACAGGTCGCTCGGTCCAGCCTAGTCACAACACACACCACAGGCCGCTCTGTCCAGCCACAATAGACACAGCAGCCACCACCAGCCAGCGGCTGGCGACGGCGGTCGGCGGCGGACGCAGGTCGTTGACATCGGGGTTAATGTGTGAACCTGCGTCACGTCAGCCGGCCCGGTCCGCTCCATACCCGTCGCGGTCACGGTTCAAGGCTCAAGGCGCGGACTCGGTCCCGGCTCCGATTGCGACCGATGCCGAGGCACTCCTTGCTGACGGACATTTTCCTGGGGCATGTCTGGACTCGTCAGTGGCTCCAGCCGTCCGCCGCGGGGGCGGCTGTGCATGTGAGAGGGCCCCTGGCTAGACCGAAAGGGTCCCTGGGCAGGTCGGAAGGGCCCTTGAACATGCCGGATGAGTTCCTAGCCAGACTGGAGGGCCCCTGGGCAGGTCGGAAGGGCCCCTGAGCATGTCGGCAGGGCGACAAAGCAGCCAGTGCAGTCCTTGGCCAGGTCGGAAGGACCTCTGAACAGGCCCAATGGGCCCCTTGACATACAAGAGGAGCTTCTTGGAAGGTCAGAGGAGTCCCTGGTCAGACCGGAAGGGCCAAAAGCACGTAGAGATCCCAGATGAAGATTAAATACAAAGAGGACTTACTCCACAATACAAAATATTAAAAACGGAGCTTTCGGGTATATTGTAAAACCCTTCGTCAGGGTGTTACAATATACCCGAAAGCTCCGATTTTATTTTTTCTTGTAGAGTAGGCCCTCTTTGTATTTAATATATATCACTTACTCCACATCATGTCTTTTCGCGGATCCCAATTCCCAGATGAGTCCCTGAAAGGTCGGAAGGGCGTTGAAAAGGTCAAAGGGGCCCCTAGACGATCTGAAGGGACCCTGCGCCTTTCAACAGTAAGAATGCAGTTGTCCAGGTAATACGATTCAAAATTTGGGCGCCGCTCGCGGCGCAATTTAACTACAAATTCAATTATATGCGAGTTAGAAGAAAAAAATCGGCCCGTTTCTTGGTGCATTTATGTTTATGTTGCTACTTTCCTATATAATTGGGCAAAATAGTTCACTTTAGCACTTTTTTTACCGCACTTTTAACCCGGCATTTTCTGGGATCTCAGCCGAACGCCATTGCCTGGGGGGGGGGGGGGGGCGTTAAACGCCCCTGGTTATCTTACGAACCAATGATCGCAGCGAGACGCGCAAGGCGGCATTGGAAAGCTCTCAATGAGACGAATCTAAATCATGCTCAAAAATTTCAGTGAGGTCAAATGTCAGGTCGAAGGTCAAAATCGGCGCATTTGAGTTTATGGGCCATACTTTACACCTAAAGCCTTCGATTACGACCATGATCACATATGATACACATCCCGCATGAGCTGAAGTGAGATTGTTGGCCAAGGTCAAGGTCAGGTCACAACAGGTCACTATGCTAAAAATATCTACGAAAGTCATGCAACACATGTTTTATGAGTTCTTTTCCACGTATAATTCGATAGTGATAGTAATTTTACCACCTGACTTAATTTACGTGAAGTTAATGTCAAGTTCAGGTCAATGAAGGTCAACATTTTTAATTGATAAATCTAAATAGAAAAGGCATGTTTCTAGACCAGTTTTGTCTCAGAAATACAGTGGTGGCATTTATTTGTCTGTATCTGGTCAATAAAATAAAAGCAAAAAAACGCAATTTGTAAGCATGACGTCATAGGTTACCCATACTTGTGGTACATGCCATACGTCAGTCAAAAATGGTGATACCATTCTGAAATTTGGTATGGTAGTTTCCCAATGTGGTTCTCTGACATATTTTCCGGCTTTTTGAATATCTTTAAAACAAAAATGTGAGCATTTTCCCCTTAAAATACTTTTTTGATTTTTGTGAAGAGTTCCAGGTCTTGAGCTTAACAAATATTCCATGTTAGTATAGCTGATTATAAATTGGTGTCGCTGGTTCCGAAGTTGATAACGCAGTTTGCTAACTCCAGCTCCTAAAAGTTGATGTGGACCATGCCATGCCTGTCATACTGCATTCTCCATCCTTTTAACGCGCCTTTTCATCCGTTCGTTTGGCCCTTTCAACGCTTGGAAAGGAAAGTTCAACGCTCGGGAAGGGGCTCTTTCGAACCCCCCTCCTGGATGAAATCCTGGCTACGGGCCTGGCCCCGTCCCACCCCATATACGGCACTACCCCGTGCCCGGCCGGCCGGACGGGGGACAGGAGGGGGAGAGGCCGTGACGCCCCCCCCCCTTCCCAGACACCCGCCAGTCAGTGTTGCACTGCGCCACACTCTCAAGGCTACCACTCGCCCCTCCTGCGGCGTCGGCGGCGTCGGCGGCGCGCCCTGCCTGTCATGTCGCTGTGCCCGAGCGTCGTTACTGGGGGGCAGCCCACTACGTCGCCGTCTGCATCTGCCGTCCGCTGCCACACGCGGCCCCGCCATTATCGGTCGCATTAGTGCCATTACTCGCCGCATTATTTACCATTACTCGCCGCATTATTTGCCGTTACTCGCCGCATTATTTGCCGTTACGTGCAGGAATGCCGCTGAGAGTGAGCCGTGCGCTGAGTGACGTTGTGTGTTGCATCGGTGCCAGGTGGCGACGCTCGACTCCAGGGCATATCGCTTTCAGCGGACGGTGCCTCTTAAAAGGCCAGACCATCGTTGTAAGTTCTCTGAGTATGGCGAAGGTCGTTGCTCGACCCGTTTGTTTGTCTTTGTGTCCGCATGTCTGTTGCCAAGTGCACACAGTGCACGAGTCTCCCCTTGTAAGCGTCAGCTCATGTGTCGTGTAAAAGCCCGGTTCCGAAAACATTTTTGCCCGGAAGCGAAAATGATAACCACCTATTAGAAGACAGTGTTCAGCGAGCTACATCAGCGTCAATCCGTCCACATCTGCCCACGTCTTAACATGTCTGCCCATGTCTAGCCGTGTCTGCCCCCTGTGTGGCCATGTCTTAACATGTCTGACCATGTCTGCCCATGTCTAGCCGTGTGTAACCATGTCTAGACGTGTCTGCCCATGTCTAGCCGTGTCTGACCATGTCTAGACGTGTGTGACCATGTCTAGCCGTGTGTGACCATGTCTAGACGTGTCTGACCATGTCTAGACATGTGTGCCCAAGTCTAGCCGTGTGTGACCATGTCTAGCCGTGTGTGACCATGTCTAGCCGTGTCTGACCATGTCTAGACGTGTGTGCCCATGTCTAGCCGTGTCTGACCATGTCTAGCCGTGTCTAACCATGTCTAACTTCTTCCGTTGTGTTCCCCAGCGGTCGGCGAGGGTCGCGGACCGGCGGGAAGGTGGCTCTGGGCGGCTCCATGTCGTCTGAGGGCGCGCCGGCAGAGGAGGCCGCCGGCGGCTCGGGTGCCGCCGCTGCCGCTGCCGCTGCCGCCGCCGCCGCCGCCAGCCCGGCCGTGGCGGCCGGCGGTGCGGCGGCGGAGCGCGGTGCCGGCGCGGCCGGCCTGGCCGGCGCCGCGGCGTTGCTGGGCGCCGGTGCCGGCGCCGCCGCGGCCGAGGAGGACGGCGACATGGGCCGGCTGCAGGCGCTGCTGGAGGCGCGCGGCATCCCGCCCCACCTGCTCGGGGCGCTGGGGCCGCGCATGCAGCAGATGCTCCACCGCAGTATGGGGAGCAGTGAGTATCTACCACTCCCTCCCGCTCCCGCTCCCGCTCCCGCTCCCGCTCCCGCTCCCGCTCCCGCTCCCGCTCCCGCTCCCGCTCCCGCTCCCGCTCCCGCTCCCGCTCCCGCTCCCGCCGCCGCCGCCGCCGCCGCCGCCGCCGCCGCCGCCGCCGCCGCCGCTGCGGCGGGACAGTGGCGGATGGCACTGGCTGACGGCCTGTGTGGGGTATCACGCTGTGCCTCAGCGATGCCGTCTTGTTTGACCTGGCGTCGAGGTAGCCGAGTTATGCGTGTGTTTTGCAGCGGCGTCTTGTTGACGCTGCGCCGTCGGCGGCCGTTTTTTTTTGTCGCGCCGCGCTATGTAAACGCGTCGATCGCGCTCGCGCGCACACGCAGCCACGTGTGTTTCGCAACATTCCACGCACGCTGGGACGACCCCGTACGGCTGCTGCCGACAAGGGATGGGGGTTGGTATAGCGGCGCATAAACACGGGGGAGGGGGGTAGGCGCGTCTGTCGGGGACATTGGTGCCGTGCTGGTGCTGATCTGTTAGCAAGGCTGTCGTGAGCGATGGACGGCCGGTTGGTGTCTGTGTTTATGGAGCTGCCAGTTTTGTTTTCTTTCTGAGGATCCCGACGAACACTACAATTTTGAATTAAAAGTTCACATTGCATCGCAAAATAATGTGCCAAGGACAAACCCATAGAAGCTTACTTCTAGAAAACCCATAGAAGCTTACTTCTAGAGAGATGTTTTCCTATAATGTTAATTTAGGGCCAGTTACATCATAAACTCTCATCAATGAGCAATATGACCTCAGCCCTCGTCACACCCCCAAGCCTCGTGATTCATCATCATCACAAACTTCGTCAAGCTTCCCAATTCAAGCCTTTTCGTTATTTGTCTCTTGGTTTGCCCTGCAAACCGGCGAGAAGTTGTGCTGGCTTTGAAAGCCTAACCTGGGTTCTAAAGCAACAGCAGCTCTAAATGGCAGTACAGTCCATCTGCCAGTCCGCTGACTCCTGGTATCTCCCTGTGTGTGTGTCTGTGCGGCAGGTTCCAAGATCCAGCAACTGGTGACGGGTCTGCAGGCGACCGACGACGAGACGCAGCAGCTGCAGGCTGTCATCGAGATGGGCCAGCTGCTCGTTATGGGCAACGAGGAGACACTGGCCGGCTTCCCCATCAAACAGGTCGTGCCGCCGCTCATCGTCCTGCTGCAGATGGAGCACAACTTCGACATCGTGAGTGCGGAGCGAGGGGGATGTATGGTGCGATGATGTCAGGCGAAGGGCGCCGGTGGCAGGTGCGTGGATGTAGCAGGTGTTGTCGACATCTGGACGTCTTGACAGCCGTTGACACATTCGTGTCAGATTCCGTTCCTGCACATTATTTGGCACGTCAGAGCAGAGTTCCTGAATCTGGCGGTCGCCGAGGTTCTCTGAACTGTGTTGTGGACCGCCAGCCTCCCTCTCGTGCTTGGGGCGGTGTCGTGAATGCTGCCCAGTCAAGCTCCAAAACAGAACTGTCATGATTTGGCCATCCCCGGACGATCAGAACATGATGATGATGATGATGATGATGATGATGATGATGATGATGATGATGATTGGGGTTTTTGGGCGCACCGACTACTTATGGTCACTTGGCGCCCGTAACGAAGTTCATATTGTCACTATGGTGTATATACTATAGGTATTCTGGCGGCTGAGATGAAGGCAAACAATCGATCTGTCTGAATAGCGGCTGAATCGTCCCCTAAAAGCTGACACAAAGTTAGTGGAGAAGAAGTCTGGACGAAGAAGCGCGATCGTTCAGCAGCGAGGAGTAACCAGCATATGTTTTACGGAGAGTATCGACCCACAGCGAGGCCTGCTGTCATTACACACTAGATAGCCGTGAGTTGCATATATGTGGCCGATGCGTAGCCTAAAAAGAATAACTTCCTCCCTCCTAACTTTGCGGGAACTGGAGTGCCAGAACTGGAGTGCCTGGGCTTTATTTCCTGTAGTTTATTTCTGCCTGCTCCATCCCACACTTGTTGCCATTTGCCGTGTAGAGATACAGTGATGGCCGGAAAAAAATATATCGCTGGAAGGGGCAGACGTCGCGTACACTGCACCTGAGCAGCACGCTTTGCAGCAGCGTCCGCCAGCTCATTCCCATGTATTTCCACGTGACTGGGGATCCAACAAAGAGTGACCTGTTTACCTGCCTGATGTAATTCGGTGATACGCCTTAAAATATCCTGTAAAATGTTCTGAGTGGGATAAAAGGTTCTGAGTGCTAAAACGCTGCTCTGAGAGTCCGTAAAATAAGGTGTAAAGAGCCATTACCTACTTCAATAAAACGGAGCGCAGTCACCAGGCCTATAAGCTCGGATGTAAACACGGACGCTTGTTTTGGCAAAGTGAAAGACCTTGTATCGTCACCACTCACAAAAGCACAGCCTACTCCTTGGTCTGTCTTAGAACCGTCTGTATAGGTGCGAATATGACCCTCGTATGACGCGATGTGCTCCATCGCCATCGCTCGGAACACCTCACTCGGTAAGTCATTTTTCTTACTCTGCGAAAGTGAGATATCGATCATGGGAGTTCTCAATTGCCACGGTGCCACGATCAGATCAGCCGTCGTCTCCGCCCAGAATATAAAAAAAATAGACAAAAACTTGCGACAAGGCTGCGGAAGCTGTTGAATTGAAACTTCGAAAAACAACACGCAACAGGTAGCCGTTCATTCAAACTCTTCCGGTGTCCGCAGCTCCAAGGTTTTGTGTGTGGCAAGTTTTCATAGATTTGATAATGTTGTCCCCGTGACTCCCGCGGCTGTCTCTCTTTCCGGAGACAAATTACAAATGGGTTCCGGTCGGTGGGGAGACGAAGACATGGGACTCCCCGGTCACACGGGGTCACTGACCCCCATCACTGCCCCGGTTAGCTTGACGAGTGCTACGTTGGGAACACGGGCGTGGAGGGGGCTGTCAGTACCAACAGCAGTATGCCAATTGTCAAGTGCAGGCTGCATACTTATGTGTCTGGGGATTTGGATTCGCAATTGCCACGGACTTGAACTTGACAATGCAACAACACTGCTGATGGAAGGTGACCTCCTCCCGCCCCGTTCAGAAGGTGACCTCCTCCCGCCCCGTTCTGACCTGACACACGGCTGCCCGAACTAACCACGCGGCTGTCTTGGGCAGACGAACCACGCGTGTCGGGCGCTGGTTCGGACCTGACCTGCCCGCCCTGAACTAACCCCTGTGCTCCGCTCCTCAGATGAACCACGCGTGTCGGGCGCTGACCTACCTGATGGAGGCGCTGCCGCGCAGCACGGCCGTCGTGGTCGAGGCGGTCCCGGTCCTGCTGCAGAAGCTGCAGGTCATCCAGTGCATGGACGTGGCCGAGCAGAGCCTGACTGCGCTGGAGCTCATCAGCCGCCGGCACAGCAAAAACCTGCTGCAAGTGGTGAGTGGCACCCGTAGATGTGAGGGAGGAGCTTCCCCGAGTGGTGTTTGGGACGGGAAGTGGGCAGGAGCCTCATCTAAGTGGAGACTAACGCAGGGAGAGACGAGTGAAGGTCTCCTCTGGGTGGTAAGCGAGACACTGTAGACGCTGAAACAGTGAGACGCTGAAACAGTGATACAGATGAGAACCTCTTCTAACTAGTATGCATGACACTGAGACCAATACAACCTCCTGCTGATGGCCTGGGTACAGGCGGGGAGAATGAGAGAGCCAGACAGCCGTGCTGATGATGAAGTCGAGGTGGTCGATGTGTCGGGGAACTCCCAAGCCGGCCAGCCGAGCCAGCAAGGTGTCGGCTTTCAGCGGTGACGTATGTCGCGGCCTCGTTCAGTCGCGCCGTGGTCTGTCCATGGTCTGTCCGTGGTCTGTCCTTGGTCTGTCCGTGGTCTGTCCGTGGTCTGTCCGTGGTCTGTCCGTGGTCTGTCCGTGGTCTGTCCGTGGTCTGTCCGTGGTCTGTCCTTGGTCTGTCCGTGGTCTGTCCGTGGTCTGTGTGCTGACTCGGTGCGGGCATCGGGTGTCGCGATCGGGTGGTATAAATAGATGGGCCGGCGAATTTCAATCACATGCTGTTTCCCAGAATTCTGCATATGAGCTGTCAATGAGCACACCACTGGCAAGCCGCCATGTCGCTTGCTATACGATCCTTGAAAGTTGAACTCGAACCCGGTACTATGCTACGCTAACCCGATGGGAGTTCAAGTTTATCTGATGGTCCTGCACGTACCTGGCACGATATATCCTGACTAGATGTTCTAAGGCGATACCATCCAATTCGTTTGGCACATAATTACTATTGAGGAATCTACCTCTTCCTACGCTATGATGGCATCCCATTCGTTTTGCGCACAAATGCTATTGATGAAGATTTCTGAAGCTAGTCTGTAACGTATGTTTGTATGTCTCGCTGTGCTCCCCTCCCGCTCCGTCTCGTGCAATCCCTGTTCTCTGCCGGTCTGTCCAGTTGCTGAGAGCCGGTTCCGGGCGGCCAAGACCGGTCGGCCGGCCGGCAGCCCGCCTCAGGGTCGCACATATGTTGCGCAACGGTCCCGTATCTGCCCTTGACGCCGCGACGTGTTTTTGTCGGCTATGTGGATTTTAAACGCGATTATCGGCTAAGTAGCGTGATTTGCGGTTGTTGTCGACGACAAATTGGTGTAACAAGGCGGAGTTTTCCCGCTAGCTCAGCTGGTCTGTGGTGTTTGGGTCCTTTGTACTGTGCTGGGAGGCAGAGTTTTCCCGCTAGCTCAGCTGGTCGGTGGTGTTTGGGTCCTTTGTACTGTGCTGGGAGGCAGAGTTTTCCCGCTAGCTCAGCTGGTCGGTGGTGTTTGGGTCCTTTGTACTATGCTGGGAGGCAGAGTTTTCCCGCTAGCTCAGCTGGCCGGTGGTGTTTGGGTCTTTTGTACTGTGTTGGGAGGCAGTTTTCCCGCTAGCTCAGCTGGTCGGTGGTGTTTGGGTCCTTTGTACTATGCTGGGAGGCAGAGTTTTCCCGCTAGCTCAGCTGGTCGGTGGTGTTTGGGTCCTTTGTACTGTGTTGGGAGGCAGAGTTTTCCCGCTAGCTCAGCTGGTCGGTGGTGTTTGGGTCCTTTGTACTGTGTTGGGAGGCAGAGTTTTCCCGCTAGCTCAGCTGGTCGGTGATGTTTGGGTCCTTTGTACTGTGTTGGGAGGCAGAGTTTTCCCGCTAGCTCAGCTGGTCGGTGGTGTTTGGGTCCTTTGTACTGTGTTGGGAGGCAGAGTTTTCCCGCTAGCTCAGCTGGTCGGTGGTGTTTGGGTCCTTTGTACTGTGCTGGTCGAGCAGAGGCTGTTGTTTTGTTCGTTCCTGAACCGGTTTACGCGTGTCTTGATGCGTATCTTAATAGTCGTCTGCAGTGACTTGCAGTTGATCCGGCTCACTTGTTTGGTATGGTGTTGCGTTACGCTCAACTTGCATACGAATTGCGTGAATACATCTTGACAAATGACATTGACAATGGAACATCTTGACAAATGGCATTGACAAGGGCCTGGTTTTGCGTTGCGCATACAACAGTTGATGCATCTGTTTCGATGCCGCTGACATTTAAAAGGACATTGCTGACGGAAGAAAAAAAATGACAGCAGGACATTGCTGTTATCGTGTCATCCTATTGGATTGTGAGTTGCCTTGTCCCGTGTTAGCTACTTCCTCCTTATCCACGTCCTCACGTCTAACTGTGGCTTGTGATGCGAACCAGTCTATGACGTGCCCAAGTCTGACAAGCGCTTGTTCCATGTGAAGTAATGCAGAACATATTCCGTCTCTGTCAGATGCATACCGTCCGTAAAGTTCGACCCGAACCTCCGCCGTTCGCCGAGGGGATTTCTGCCTCAACTGGGTGACTGTCTGGTCTGCGTCCTCTGTTTCCTCCTTTCCCGGTGTCTGTGCGTGTCCCGCTCGTGTCTCTGATCCACAGTTGTCTGACCGCCGTCTGACCGGCGTCTGACCGGCGTCTGACCGGCGTCTGCCGCATACCTGGCCGGCGGTCTCCGCTCTGAGCGCTCGTCTGATCCTCTGTCTCCGTCTCCGCAGGGCGGCATCTCGGCCTGTCTGATGTACGTGGACTTTTTCTCGCTGACGGCGCAGCGCGCGGCGTTGGCCATCACGGCCAATTGCTGCCTGTCGCTGACGCAGGATGAGTTCCACCTGGTCAGCGACAACCTGCACATCCTGGCCGAGAGGCTCACTCACCAGGTACGTCCCGATTCAGACGAGGGAGGCTCACTCACCAGGTGCGTCCCGATTCAGATGGGGGAGGGGGCTCACTCACCAGGTGCGTCCCGATTCAGACGAGGAAGGCTCACTCACCAGGTGCGTCCCGATTCAGATGGGGGAGGGGGCTCACTCACCAGGTGCGTCCCGATTCAGACGAGGGAGGCTCACTCACCAGGTACGTCCCGATTCAGACGAGGAAGGCTCACTCACCAGGTACGTCCCGATTCAGATGGGGGGAGGGGGCTCACTCACCAGGTGCGTCCCGATTCAGACGAGGAAGGCTCACTCACCAGGTACGTCCCGATTCAGACGAGGAGGCTCACTCACCAGGTGCGTCCCGATTCAGATGGGGGAGGGGGCTCACTCACCAGGTGCGTCCCGATTCAGACGAGGAAGGCTCACTCACCAGGTACGTCCCGATTCAGACGAGGAGGCTCACTCACCAGGTGCGTCCCGATTCAGACGAGGATGGCTCACTCACCAGGTACGTCCCGATTCAGACGAGAGAGGCTCACTCACCAGGTGCGTCCCGATTCAGACGAGAGAGGCTCACTCATCAGGTACGTCCCGATTCAGACAAGGAAGGCTCACTCACCAGCAGGGTCCTAGGATTGCTTTGGAGCTTGGGTGCGGAATGGAAAATTGTGGCTAAAAATAAGCATAAAGAGTGAAAAATTCAACCAAAAGCCATTGTGTTCGGCTTTATCAATATCCAATTACCCGCTTACCAGAATTAGTTATTACCTATACCAATTTTGACCTGTCTTTCCCTGTCTTGTCCTATCATTACATCCATAAATCAGTATAGAGTTCAAATTATCCAATACATTTTAGAATAAGGAGTGGAAAATTAAGAGGAAAACTTGGGAAAAAGAGTGGAAAAATAGTATCCATAGGGTGTCATTTCCCAATGCTAAGGCACTGCTCACCAGGTACGTCCCGATTCAGACGAGGGGGGGGGGGGGCTCACTCACCAGGTGCGTCCCGATTCAGACGAGGGAGGCTCACTCACCAGGTGCGTCCCGATTCAGACGAGGGAGGCTCACTCACCAGGTGCGTCCCGATTCAGACGAGGATGGCTCACTCACCAGGTACGTCCCGATTCAGACGAGGAAGGCTCACTCACCAGGTACGTCCCGATTCAGACGAGGAAGGCTCACTCACCAGGTACGTCCCGATTCAGATGGGGGGAGGCTCACTCACCAGGTACGTCCCGATTCAGATGGGGGGGGGGGGGCTCACTCACCAGGTGCGTCCCGATTCAGATGGGGGGGGGGGGGGGGGGCTCACTCACCAGGTACGTCCCGATTCAGACGAGGGAGGCTCACTCATCAGGTACGTCCCGATTCAGATGGGGGGGGGGGAGGGGGCTCACTCACCAGGTACGTCCCGATTCAGATGGGGGGGGGGGGGAGGGGGCTCACTCACCAGGTACGTCCCGATTCAGACGATGGAGGCTCACTCACCAGGTGCGTCCCGATTCAGACGAGGGAGGCTCACTCATCAGGTACGTCCCGATTCAGATGGGGGGGGGGGGGGGGGCTCACTCACCAGGTACGTCCCGATTCAGACGAGGGAGGCTCACTCATCAGGTACGTCCCGATTCAGATGGGGGGGGGAGGGGGCTCACTCACCAGGTACGTCCCGATTCAGATGGGGGGGGGGGGAGGGGGCTCACTCACCAGGTACGTCCCGATTCAGACGATGGAGGCTCACTCACCAGGTGCGTCCCGATTCAGACGAGGATGGCTCACTCACCAGGCGCGTCCCGATTCAGACGAGGGGGCTCACTCACCAGGTGCGTCCCGATTCAGGCGAGGATGGCTCACTCACCAGGTGCGTCCCGATTCAGACGAGGGACGACACATACAAACTGGCACACGGTACGGTATACCCTACAAGGACACGTGCTGGCGGCATCAGGCTGGCATTGACCGGCCCAGCGAACTTGGTGAAGACGTGTCGTGCGGAGAGATCAGTGGCGAGGCTTCTACAGATGCCAGGTCTTTCGACGCGAGGCTTGTCTGATTTCAGCGAATTTTCAGTGTAAACATCTGAACACCGTTAGGTCTGCGCGGACTTTCCGTAACAACTGGCTAGTCGGCCTCTCGGCTGTTGTTGTACACAGGAGGCCATTTTAGCTGTGTCATCCATTCTGCTTGGTCGGATTGGGTCCTGGAGGCTGTCACGTGTTTCGTCGGTGCGTGCTGAAGATGTTTAACCTGGCAGTGGATACATTACAGACCACGCACTCTACAGCTCCCAGAAGACAAACATGAAGCAACAGTTTCACCACACGCGGCGCCAGTGTACGAGTAGAGCGAAGCGTCCGCTGCTCGCGGGCTTGTAATGCCTTTGTTGTCGGCTTTGGGTGTGCCAATAGATCCTTGTCGTCAATGTGTCCCGTCATCAGCGGAGGCTTTGATCTAATGATTAATCAACTCGGTCGTATTTGCTCCAATTAGTGGATGTTGTGCTGCCCAGCACAGGGACTTCGACAGCGAATGTGCGCTTCATGCCGTCCTATCACTTCATCGTGACCCGTGTGCGATGTGTGCGTGGCCT
>JAXIVJ010015162.1:0-22500 GCA_036785665.1 Chirona hameri
CAGGGGACGGGGCTCTGTGTTGGGAGGGGACTGGACTCTGCGTTGGGAGGGGACGGGACTCTGTGTTGGCAGGGGACTGGACTCTGTGTTGGGAGGGGACGGGACTCTGTGTTGGCAGGGGACTGGACTCTGTGTTGGGAGGGGACGGGGCTCTGTGTTGGGAGGGGACGGGGCTCTGTGTTGGCAGGGGACGGGGCTCTGTGTTGGGAGGGGACAGGGCTCTGCTGGGAGGGGACGGGGCTCTGTGTTGGCAGGGGACTGGACTCTGTGTTGGGAGGGGACGGGGCTCTGTGTTGGGAGGGGACGGGGCTCTGTGTTGGCAGGGGACGGGGCTCTTTGTTGCATGCTCGCAGCGCGGATGCTTCCAATCACGTGCGGCTGCGGCCCCGGCCCCGGCGCGGGGCCGGGGCGTGAGTCAGTCTGTGGCTGCTGCGGCCCCGCCGCGGGGCCGGGACCGGGACCGGGGACGGGACCGGGACCGGGACCGGGACCGGGACCGGGGCCGGAACCGGAACCGGGACCGGGGCCGGGGCGTGAGTCAGTGTGGCCGCTGCGGCCCCGCCGCGGGGCCGGGGCCGGGGCGTGAGTCAGTCTGTGGCCGCTGCGGACCCGCCGCGGGGCCGGGGCCGGGGCGTGAGTCAGTCTGTGGCCGCTGCGGCCCCGCCGCGGGGCCGGGGCCGGGGCGTGAGTCAGTCTATGTCGGGGTCAGAGGTCAGCCGAGCTGCGCCGTGCCAGTATGGTATGAGTCGACTATGGGCCTGTTCCAGTGGCGCCTCTAACCTCCTCTAACCTCCTCCAAGTTGCTCCAACTTGCAACTGTCTGTGCATTAGTATAGGACAGTTGCAAGTTGGAGCAACTTGGAGGAGGTTAGAGGTGCCACGGGAAGAGGCCCTATGACGTGACGGGGCGAGCTATGGACAGAGCTCGCTTGCTGCGCATGTTACGACCATTGCCATATAGTTACGACAGATCACCGGCCGCGGTCAGCTGGTCGCAGTAAAAAGGACACACTTGCTAGCTACAGCCTACAGCTATCATAATAGCCGTTATCGCGAAGGATTATTGCGCTGAAAAGTTTTTGAAAGATTCTGAAAGTTTTGAAAAACTACACAACTTTTACATGCGATTTTTGGCTAGAAATGTCCCTCATAATTGTGTAATATGTTGTTAAGAATACAATATGTTGACAAAATTGCGGTTTGGTGGTAATAAGTATTGTAATACGTAAGTAAATAAATAAGCATTGATGGAATCTTCCTGAAACTTTCAAAAACTTTCAGAAAGATTATATCAATACTTATCTTGCTTATTACCACCAAACCGCAGTTTTGTCAAGATATTTTATTCTTACCAACATATTACAAAATTATGAGTGAAATTTTTAGCCAAAAATCGCATGTAAAAGTTGTGTAGTTTTTCAAAACTTTCAGAATCTTTCAGATACCTTTCAGCGCAATAATCTTTCGTGAAAACGGCTAATTATTCTGGCCTTTGTCAACCGATGTTTTGAAAAGGAGAACATACACTTTCGTTGTGTGCGCTGCGGTGTTTCGTTGTTCGTTCGTCGTAATTCGTTCGTCGTCGTCGTTCGTTGTACATTTGTGAAAGGTTGCAATACGCTCAGTGCGAAAAATATTTATGTACCTAAAGTTTGCATTATGCTGTTTTCTTCTTAGTATCATTTCAAATTATCCAGACATTTTGTGATGAATATTGCCATTTGTCACATCCACGGAAGAGCTCCGTCTGACACAAGTTGTCAGTGGTCAGTGTCAAGATGGAGCTGACAGTTTATCCGGTTTTGTGGGCGAACTCGGCGGAGTCGTATAGGGCGCTGCTCTCGTGCGTCGTGCGTCGTGCGTCGTGCGTCGTGTGTGCGTGTGCGTCGTGTGTGTGTTTGACTTAGTCCGTAGGAACCAAGTACTCGCGTTGCTTTGTGCCAAAGCCGGTCGGCCGCGCAGACTTGGGTTACGGCTGGATGGAGCTGAGGCAGCTGTCCGCTCGACTTACGGTGCGGACGGAGCGCGTGTGCGTGGGCCAAGGTGTGTGTATCTGGTCAGTATATCACAGGGTGATGTGGTGCTGCGAATGGAATACAGTGTCGCCATGTTGTGCTCATAGTGCGGGACTGGTGTCCGAGTGCAGCTCCGAAAGGCCGGCTCCGAATGCTCCTGGTCCTAATGTTATATTTCAGCTCCTTTCGAGAGCCAGCCGGAGAGTGGGACTCTGAAGCCCAGTTCACACCGGACACGCCATACGTCAAAACGTATACGTCAACGTCAATTTGGCGGAACGTCGTACGTCATTTGCCGGTTTTTGGTGTGAACTCGACGTACGCCAACAGCTGACTGCGACCGGCGTACGCCAGTTTTGACGTACGTCAAACGTTGAACCGTGTTCAACATTTGGCGTTGACGTATGCGTCGGGAGGCGACATGGATCAGTATTTATGTGATTTTTTCAAAAGAAATATGCTTATGTTTTGGTAATAAATACTTCTAGAAATGTTAGATTTCGATTGTAGCTCGGGGAGCATGCTGGTCGTAGCTCAAATATATTAATAGGTGATAACTGATAGGTAGGTAAGTAGAGAGAGAAAAACAAGTTGGAATTTGATTGATATTGGATCTAGTAATGTATCTTTGGCCTGCTTGGGTGGAAATTGTTGAGTTTGTTGATAATCTTGATTCTTGAATGGTTTTTAACACTGTTTTGAGAGACATAATGCTGATAATAAGTGTATATTAGTGTAACCTAACTAGCTGATGAAGGCGCAAGCCGAAAGCTTCTATATATCTTGTTTTTATTTTGTATCATCTTTTTTGGGACAATGAGAGTACGGTTAACCTTATTATTATCATTATGTCTCAAAACAGTGCTAAACCCATTCAAGATAACTCATAGTGCAAAACAAGATGATGTAGTAACGAAATATATAGAAACTTTCGGCTTACGCCTTCAATAGCCATTATTTGTATTTGTTGTGTCAGATAAAACATACAAACAAATATTGCCGGACAAAAATACAAATAATGCCTGATGAAGGCCCAACGCTACTGCTATATATTTGTTTTGCTTTACTAAATCATCTTTTGTTTTCTAACAGACTGTACTAATGCCATATTTTGAGAAAATTAATAAAAACGTCAAAAGATAGCAAATGACAAGGGCTACAACATGGCTATCTGTTTTGTTTTTTTAATGTTGGTTTTTGACCCCTCATTTTTTTAAAGAAAGAAATGCCCCAAATCAATTTTTCCAAAGATATTACAAAAAAAAACACTGGAACGGCAGATCGCTATAAAATAAAGGGGATCACTGTTGGCACGAACGTTCACCCACTCAATCCACCCTTCCACTGGTCATACAGGACATTGTACTGATTAGCTGGTATCTCCTGGATGGTGGTACCCACACCAAAAGAAGAGCACGAAAAGCAGCTCTGAAATGGATTAATGCCGATCGAATGGATTAATGTCGAAAGAAGCGCCCTGTTCAAATGTGCACGTGCATAGTGCATATATATTAACTGGGACAAAGGATATGTCAGGCTGCAAACGTTCAACTCGCTCCTCGACGTATCGGCGTACATCAGATTGACGTTGACGCATACCAAGGCCTTAGATACTAGGTAGACCCGTCCGGGGTAGGCAGCGAATGGGGGTGACGTCAGAGGCACGTGACGTCACACGCTCCCTATTCTAATAGTGTTAAATTTGCCTACTTTCACGTCCTACCATTTGAATACCTTAGCTGTCAGCGGGATGAATTAAGCACTAAATGATGAATTGAAATGTCCTCTACAGCTCGCTTTTCGATCATTTTCTCCTAAATTGCAAGGGTGAGCTGCTAAGCGATGTCAAACCGAGGTATGCAAAAAGTGGGCGGTCCATGCCCATATATGGTCTAGGTCCGCCCCTGTACACAAACATGTCGGCCGCGCCGGTCTCGAACGCTCCCAATTCGGCCACCCCATTGGTGGAAACTGTAACTGTGACGTCATTGAACCGTGACGTCATTGGACAGGGTGGACACGTTACGGAGATAGGCATGACACCCCCTGGACGCATACGTTTTGACATATGGCGTGTCCGGTGTGAACTCTGCGTCAACGTCAATCTGACGTACGCCGATACGTCGAGAAGCGAGTTGAACATTGGCAGCCTGACGTATCCTTCGTCCCAGTTATCCCAGTTAATATGCACTAGGCAAGCTAGTGTTCGCAAAGCACTAGACACTGCGCCACAATAACAAAAGGTGAGGGAAATGCATATTGGATACAATATTATTACGTCACAAGTTTCTAAAGTGTCAACTACTATGAAATACAGTGATAAAATACCTTTAATAATGATTAACAAGAAAATTCAAACTTAAAAACAATAATTTGAATAAGTCTTTAATTAGCTTCAACTCAAAATCAGATATATTTTGCAATGCTACACAAGAATGGCACCAGTGACGTCATTAACAAAACCTGCTACGGGACTTGGGTATACTAATCAAGAACTACTCGCCACAATGGTTAGGTGCGCCGAGAAGCATGACAATGACTTTGTAAACAAATCGCCGACGCTAAATAGGTCGCCGTCGATGTGCATCGATGAGCTTCCGATTTAATTGCCAGTTTGATGTTATTGTTTGTTAGTTTTTTTGGGAAAAAAATTATTATTTTTCATGATAATATAAAGCATAGTGTTATATACAGACACAGACAAATTATACAATACTCCTAATGTTGAAAACAAATTAAGCGATTTTCAAAAATTGAGGGTCGCAACCACTAACTATGCAGCCGTTAATGTGCATCGATGAGCTTCCGATTTTATTGCCACTTTTTCCAATCGCTGTTAATTTTAGAAGATCGCCGGGCATATAATCACAACAAGCAGAACGCACAATATATTTTCCACTCCATTGCGTTAAAAAAAAAACGGGAAAAGCCCGCAGTTTGATGAGGACCAAAAGTACTTGCAAGTACCGGTCGTTAAAAGTGTGGAACGCTTATCAACTTTAACTTGAAATATATTTCGGTAGAAAAGTTTTCATGCAAAATGTGATGAATTTACAATATATTTTGGTCTCGTCTGGCGATTTCAAGTGCTGACTCCATTTTTTGTGGAAAAAGGTCATTATTTCCCTTTAAAGGCCAGTTTTTCTTTTCAGAGGAATGTGCGTGTAGACTGAGAGAGAAGGCGGCAGTCATCGAAGTCCTGAACTAAATGGCGTCTTTCCACATCTTGGCCGGATCGCAATACCTACGTGTATACTCATCGCCAATATCATTCCATCATAGACACTGCTGGACGTAGTCAGTGACTTCAGTCGCAACATAGATGAAGGCTGCGTCACGAGTCTGCCCGATGGACCTGTCAAATGTCTTTGATTGCAGGAACCGTAATATGCTACCGAACAAGCTAGAATGCTATGGCATATTTTGCCACTCTGATTCGAAGAATATTTTGGATGTCGCAAACGGATCTTAAAAGGACGTGAAACGGAGTGAGATGTTCCAGTGGGATTAGTGCATCATCTACACTATAAACCCACGCCAAGCCGGGGGCGTCCGAACGCCCCCTTCTAACTCGGCTCTTATGGGGAGAAACGGAATGAAACATACTGTTCGATAGCTCGTGAAAAAATCATGTCGAAACTTCTTCAGTCATTTTTTGTATCAGGTCAATATTGAGGTCCCCAGAGATCATCAAAGGTCAAATTTTACAATTTTAGGATTTTGCCTCAGAAACCCCAAAATATCTCGGGAACTATTATAGGTAAGACAGCAAAAAAAACAACAGAGAAGGCAACCGAAAGCTCTTGAAAAATGATACCGCCTGGTGTTCTCACATTTTAGCTCAGGTCAGGTCTCGGAGTTAAGACTCCTGAATCCAGAGGCTATAAAAGGTCATACAGACTGTTTTGGCAAACAAGTTTTTAGTTAATAACGTCTTAACCAAGCACGATAGAACAATAACTTTAACGTTATCGTGTGCATCTCCTCAAAGCACTTCGAATCATATCATTTTTGCAATTGGTTTAAGTCAAAATAATTTTTTCCTCAGTTCAGCAGGGTCATCCGAGGTCATCCGAGGATCATATGGCGGCCCAGGTGGGTCGCACGGCGCATTTTTTTAAGCGCCTCGACGATATAAGCACAATGGTGTCCGTGTAACGTCGTTGTCTGCATTTAATCAAAAGTTGTTGGCAAAAACGTTTTGTTCGTGACCTCGTATGACCTCAGATAACTTTGAAGGACTCACTGATTAAAATTGTGTTTGGGTCATCAAGAATGGCCTATAATAAATACTTGGTCTGATATAATGTGTATCACATGAATAAGAAGCATTTGCAATTTTTGTCATTGATTTTATTGGGGAAGCCACGTGTTCTACCTGACCTTAGGTCACCGATATACAATATCTGAGATAAACGAATTGTAGGTACTTATGGCCTAGTTAAATCCTGTAATATAGAAACCACTCAGCCTAAAACTGTGGCTGTGGCACGACCGCAAACGTTTTGGAGGTGGTATCACGTGACCTGACCTGAGATGACCCGAGGTAAAAAGTTGCACACAATGTGGATGATTGCAAACAATGTGAAAAATTGCGCACATCGTGGAGGCTCCACGACCATCCCCATCACTTGCGGCGTGGTCCAAGGCTCAATTCTGGGACCAGTGTTATATTTACTTTTTACTAATGACTTGACATCGTTATGTGACACCAAGACGGTGTTAGACGCTGATGACGTGCAATTTATCTACAGTGGCCTCCCCAACCAACAGTGAGAGCTACAACGATACATCGAGTCAACGCTGACGGCTGAGCAAAGCGCAGCGATGGCTTGTTGAAAGCACTCTTAAAAGTAATCTTACTTTCGAAAAACATGTTTCTATCATGACGCAACGATGGTACCACGGGTGGAGTTTCCTATTCACATGGTGTCACACGGCGGCGCTCAGCGCCGACTGCACCGCTGTTCTTTCCTCGAAAACCTTAGTGGGTGGGGTTAATAAGTTTGTTGAGTTTCAAAAATCCGTAGCTGCCCCTCCAAGTAACGAGACGCTAATCATAATAGAGTTCATAATCTGATGAAAATATACCGAAAACCATCATTATTATGTACGCTACACACTGTAGATGAACTACTGACTGTTGGAATGTCTGACGAACCTTATACATTTTGACCCTGGATACGGCTAGAGAAAACAGTGAAAAACATGGGAATGAACACATTATGGGAAAATATGTTTCTTGAATCATATTTTCCATAATTCCAAAATAACTGCCCCACCAACTTTGTGTTATGCCCCACCAACTTTTTTTGTCAGATTTGAAGGTTTCCTGGCATTAATATGACATTTTTTCACCTCAATAATGGAAAACATCCGGACAATATGGCATTCTGCCCCACCGACTTTTTCTGGGAAGCTCCACCCATGGATGGTACGCAACGCTGTTCGGTCTGTCAAAATTTTCGCTCCGACTGCCAAAAGAATTAAAAAAGTTTATCATTGAATCATTGTTTTTTTCGCATATATTGTATTGTGCGACGGTCTGGGCAGGCTGCAAGACAACGCAACGTAAACGTATACAAAAAATAATTATGCACAGCGCAAGAATTGTTAAATGCTGCCGTCGTCAGACACGTATGTTGCCTATCTTGTGGATTGAAATGGCCGAAAGTGGACGAACTTGTTGCCGAGCGAGACCTGGTGATGGTACATCGTCTGCTGTATGATAATAATGCACCGATCTGTCTGAGAGATTTGCTGTCGTACCGCGAGAATGTGTCCACCAGAGAAACCCGAGGTTCTGCAGCAGGGCTGCTGCACATGCCTCGAGTCCGAGTACGCCCGTCGATCGTTCATATTTCGGTCAACGGCCAAATGGAACGAGGCGCCGGGCGAAGTGCGAGACGCTGGAGCAGTGACGGTGTTTCGTACGTGGATGAGGGAGTGGCTGACACCAGATCGCTAACTCTGCGAGAAACGACTGTCTTGTGCTTGTAACGCTTTTGTGTCGACAATTTTGTATGTGGATTTATTTTAATAGTGTAACTGTGATGCAATGTAAAATGACACTTGTCATGGAAATCCGTGTTTTGCGGATGACATACGAATAAACGATGATTGATACCCAAACACCTGTGGCAAAAACGGCGGCGCGCAGCGACGACTGCACCGCTGTTCTTTCCTCGAAAACCTTAGTGGGTTAATAAGTTTGTTGAGTTTCAAAAATCCGTAGCTGCCCCTCCAAGTAACGAGACGCTAATCATAATAGAGTTCATAATCTGATGAAAATATACCGAAAACCATCATTATTATGTACGCTACACACTTTAGATGAACTACTGACTGTTGGAATGTCTGACGAACCTTATACATTTTGACCCTGGATACGGCTAGAGAAAACAGTGAAAAACATGGGAATGAACACATTATGGAAAAATATGTTTCTTGAATCATATTTCCATAATTCCAAAATAATTTTAAACACTTTTAAAAAGTGCTTTAAATTCGATTTAGAAAACGCTCCATTTCCCATTGCTTTAACAAAAACATGCCCTCGGGCGCCGTCTTACATACGTCACAGGCGTCTTGCCAGATCTAGTAGGAACTAAACTTCGACCCCCCAACTTATAGCATTAGCTGTTAACTGAAAAAATGAACAACACATTATGGTGTCTGGCAATTTTGAAAGAGTATCTGCCTTCTGTTAGATTAAGTCTATATCCATATGAGTAGTGGAATAATGAGTAATGGAACAACAGTGAGTAATGAGTAATGGAACAACAGTGAGTTATGAGTAATGGAACAACAGTGAGTAATGAGTAATGGAACAACAGTGAGTAATGAGTAATGGAACAACAGTGAGTAATGAGTAATGGAACAACAGTGAGTAATGAGTAATGGAACAACATTGATTAATGAGTAATGGAACAACAGTGAGTAATGAGTAATGGAACAACAGTGAGTTATGAATAATGGAACAACAGTGAGTTATGAGTAATGGAACAACAGTGAGTAATGAGTAATGGAACAACAGTGAGTTATGAGTAATGGAACAACAGTGAGTAATGAGTGATGGAACAACAGTGAGTAATGAGTAATGGAACAACAGTGTTGCAGCACTCATTGTTACCCAATGAGTGCTGAAAACTTCAGTTCCTTCTTATAGATTGCATAGGTAGTAATTATATCGTTCCTGGGTCGAGTTAGATTTACACTGAAAAGCAGGGTTGAGATCATTTTTTTTTGTATCTCAGGATTATACATGCCTATCTTGTTTAAGCCACTACAAATGTTTTGGGATGTGTCTTGTCTGCTGGAAGTGTTTTCGTCTCATCAGATAATTCCAAGTCATATCAACAGAGTAGTTCTAGCAAAAAAAATCAGTGTGAGTGATCTCCGACGAGATGGGGGTAGATTCACCCAACGGAAGGATACACTTGGACGCATTTATGTAATTTCCAGAGTTCCACGAAAGTACTCGCGGAGTCCCATTTGGATGTCTCATACATTTGACGATTCCGCACATTTGGAAACGAAATACCCATTCACTTCACACAACAACGTGAACACTCCGCAATGCCAAAATCTGAATCAGCTGATAAAGCCTAATGTTTCATTTTTAATATTGATTTATTCATTGTTTTACAATATTACCTACTTTTTCTGCAGCTACTAATTTGCAAATTGTATTTTTTGTTGTTGTATAATTGTCATGGAAACTGTTTGTCAAGCCATATTAAAACATATTGAGCCAATGTGTCTGTCACCTCATGCTATGAATATGCAATTATCAGCTGACTGAAATAAACTTGGCGCAAAACACGGTTCGAAAAGATTTGTAAACTGCGTTCAACCGTTCCAGCGTGTTTCGGTTTCGGGCTGCTGGATATACAATGGTAAGTTAATTTGCATTATTATTATTAAATTGTGAAAGTACATCATGTCGTTTAATTTTTGTTTGATACAAAGAATGCACCAATACTCGCCACAATGACAGTGTTGATGGTTTTACAGGTGCAACTGCAATGCTGTACATAGTGTGATTTCTGGTTACAGCCGGGGTTGGTCAATATCTGGTCAATATCTCAATATCAATATCTGGTATATATTGGATATGTTTTGCTCCTGTAATGTAATCATGTCTTTATAAATTGTAAACACTCCATCACTTTCTGCAAACTTTACTTACAATCGGGAGCGGATCCAGGATTTTGGTCAGGGGCGCGCCCTAACCAATAGCAATAAAAAGCAATAAAAAGCAATAAAAAGTGCAAACCTGGTGATGTTCGTACAAGCCACGCGCCTGGACGTCAGTGAAGGGAAGTGTAATAAAGCGGCTTATGTGTTGGCTTGCCTTGGCCTGCACGGGTCAGCCTGTACATTAGCCTCTGCCTAGCGGTTATAGCCAAGTGGATCCATAAATATAAACAAATATAAACAATAGAAATAAGTGTTCAATAAATATAAACAAGCACCAGCATGTGGCGTTACAATGGTACGAATGCCTTGTTTCAAAGTACCCGGCGTGAACAGATGCACTGAGTTCATTGTAAACGTGTGGCATATTGCTTGATCCAAATTAGCCAGTGGTTTCGTAAACGGATACTTTTTCCTTTTAAATCCATGGAATATGATGCCTTGAGACACAGGCGGCCAGCGCCCCGCAGGCGGCCAAAGAGTCCCCTCAGGCGGACAGAGTGCCCCTCTCAGGCGTCCAGAGCGCCCCACTCAGGCGACCAGAGCGCCCCCTCTCAGGCGGCCAGAGCCACCCATCTCAGGCGCCCAGAGCGCCCTATCTCAGACGGCCCGAGTGCCTCTCTCAGGCGGCCAGAGCGCATCTCTCTGGCGGCCAGAGCGCCCCCTCTCAGGCTGCCAGAGCGCTCCCTCTCAGGCGGCCAGAGCGCCCTCTCTCAGGCAGCCTGAGGGCCCTCTTTCAGGCGGCCAGAGCGCCCCCTCTCAGGCGGCCAGAGCGGCCCTCTCAAGCGGCCAAAGCGCCTCCTCAGGCGGCCAGAGCGCCCATCTCAGGCCACCAGAGCACCCCCTCTCAGGCGGCCAGAACACCTCTTCTCCGGCGGCCAGAGCGCCCCCTCTCAGGCGGCCAGAGCGCGCCCTTTCAAGCAGCCAGAGCGCCCCCGCTCAGGCGGCCAGAGCGCTCCCTCTCAGACGGCCAGAGTGCCCCCTCTCAGGCGACAGAGCGCCCCCTCTCAGGCCAGCAGCCCCTGCCAAACACAAAGCTCCCCTCGGCTGAGTTTGGGGGGCAACCTTCCCCCTCCCCTCCTCTTCCGCCGCCACTGCCAGAGCGCCCCCTCAGGCTGCCAGAGCGCCCCTCAGGTAGGCCAGAGCCTCCCGCATGCGGCCAGAGCGCCCCCTCAGGCAGCCAGAGCGCCCTCTCAGGTTGACAGAGCGCCCCTCATGCAGCCAGAGCGCTCCTCAGGCAGCCAGAGCGCCCCCTCATGCAGCCAGAGCGCCCCCTCAGGCGGCCAGAGCGCCCCCTCAGGCGGCCAGAGCGCCCCTCATGCAGCCAGAGCGCCCCCTCAGGCAGCCAGAGCGCCCCCTCAGGCAGCCAAAACGCCCCCTCAGGCAGCCAGAGCGCCCCCTCAGGTTGCCAGAGCGCCCCTCATGCAGCCAGAGCGCCCCCTCAGGCAGCGAGAGCGCCCCCTCAGGCAGCCAGAGCGCCCCCTCAGGCAGCCAGAGCGCCCCTCAGGTTGCCAGAGCGCCCCTCATGCAGCCAGAGCGCCCCTCAGGCGGCCAGAGCGCCCCCTCAGGCGGCCAGAGCGCTCCCTCAGGCAGCCAGAGCGCTCCCTCAGGCAGCCAAAGCGCCCCTTCAGGCGGCCAGAGCGCCCCCTCAGGCGGCCAGAGCGCCCCCCTCAGGCGGCCAGAGCGCCCCCCCCCCCCAGGCGGCCAAGCGCTCCCTCAGGCAGCCAAAGCGCCCCTTCAGGCGGCCAGAGGCCCCCCTTGGCTTCCCTTGGCCTTGGCTTTCCCTTGGAATCCGCAGCCACTGCCAAACACAAAGCGCCACTCGGCTATTTTTTTTTGGGGGGGGGGCCCAAAAAAAACGCCCCCCCCCTCTTCCGCCGCCCCTGCTTTCAAGCGGGCTACATGTTTAGCTAGTCTGCCGAGTTCCGATAAAAAGGCGACGCAACCGCAAAGACGCGGACATCGGCACCCGGAAGCTGATCCAGCGGTGCCTAACCTGCTGGACCGAAGAGCTAATAGTGGGACCAGGCCAGGACCATCTCCCCAAGCCATCTCGCCCCAGGCTTCTCCAGATCCACAGGGACCATTTATGCGTGGAAAAGTCGTTCTGCCTCTTGCTGCTTTCAAACCATTTGCACTGTTACCAGTTGTTTGTTATACAGTTCGGTGCATATATGTTGTATACAGTTATTATTATCATATGCACTATTGAGCGCTGACTGCCACTGGTCATCGTGATTTACTATCCAAGGAATTTGTAGATGAAAAACTAACGTAATTTCAATATCTTACATCATACCGAGATGTGCAACCAGGAATAAGGGTAATAACAAGTACCCAGTATAACATGAAAACTACATTAAAAATGCTGCAAAGGCTTAAATACAAGCATAAAAATGGGGTACATTTTTTCGTCATTTCAGCCGACCCCCCACTCAAAAACCATCGGTGACGCCCCTGCCTACTGACGGCCTGCTACCCCCCCCCCCCCCCCCCCCGCTTCAACAACTTTTTGGAAATACGCCACTGGATTTTGGCCCCCCAAAACCCACGGCTAGATCCGCACCTGTCGGCAGACGGGGGAAAAGGGCAGGGCTAATTTTGTGAAGCCGGGGAACGGGGTGGGTGGATTTCGGTTGGCCCGATTGCAAAATTGTCTGCTTGCCATCCACTTTTTTAACTGAGGTGTTGTGCTTTATCGCGAGCATTCCTCCGTTTTGCTCTAGCCCATTCATGAATGAAAAAAATATGAATGCCTCTTTATTGCCATCATTTTGATTTTGGGGTGTCTTTTAATTTCGATTTTTTTTTATTTGCTTACAAATCCTGGTCAATTCCACGAATTCCACGGTTCAAAAATATTCGAGAATATCATCGAGTGGAAGGAACAGTTAATTTAAGTTATTGCATTATTGTATAATTTATTTTCATTAACTTCCTTGTTATTTTGACATTTTTTATCATTTACCCCTCTCCCCCGCTCAACAACACCCTTCGCTGACGGCGCTCTCATGTGGGGGTTTGGCGCCCTCTTGAGGGCTCCCCCCCCCCCCCCATTGACGGATTTCTAAATACACCACTGATGTTGACTGACCCGGTGACCTGACAGGGTCGGTTGACTGACCAGGTGACCCGACTGGAGTCTGTTGACTGAGGACATCTCTCCAAGCCAGCCAGCGTCGCACATGCTCGGCGCGTGATGCTCCAATGTTTATCTGCGCCTCAGTTTGGGGACTTCTTGGGGAGGGGAGGCGACAGGGGGTCGGTGGCGCCCTGGAACACTCCTGGACTCGGCTGTCTGCAGAGGCAGCCAAAGTCTGCAGTAGATCGTTCCAGAGTAAGGACCCCGCACGACATGAGCAGGGTTCGTTAGGTATTGACGGCCACTTTATAAATGTACGTAATCAACCCATTTTTTAATCATACAATTTTTTCAAGGTTTTTCTGTAAAATGTTGAGAGATATGTTCCTTTATTTTGTGGAATCATTGCTATTTTAGACAGATCTTTACAAGCCTTCAGTTAAAACAACAAACGAAAATCTAAGTTTGTCGCAAGAAAGTAGCAAAACAAATATAGCAAACACGCTCTAGGAATGACAATTGGTTAGTTAACCCGGCATTGACTGGGGTCTCAGCCGAACACCATTGACGGGGGGGGGGGCCTGAGTTAAACGCCCCCTGGTTATCTTCCGAAAAATGATCGCAGCGAGACACGCAAGGCGGCATTCGAAAGCTCTCAATGATACGAATCTAAAGCATACTCAACAATGTCAAAGTGAGGTCAAATGTCAGGTCATAGTCAGGTTAAAGGTAAAAATCGACGTATTTGAGTTTATGGCCCATACTTTCCATACAAAGCCTTCGATTACGACCATGATCACCCAATGTACTGACAAAGGTACTTTGTCAACATCCCGCATGAGCTAAAGTGAGATTGTTTGTAAAAGTTAAGGTCAAGGTCAGTTCACAAAAGGTAACTATAAGCAAAATGTCTACGAAAATCATGCCAAACATGTTTAATTGGTTATTTTCCACGTGGAATTCGATAGTGATAGTCATTTTACCACTTGATTTCATTTACGTGAAGTTAGTGTCAAGTTCAGATCAAGTGCAGGTCACTGAAGGTCAAAATTTGAAATTGATATATCTAAATGAAAAAGGCATGATTCTAGAACAGTTTCGTCTAAAAAAAAATATAGTGCTGGCATTGATGTGTCTGTATCTGGACAATAAAAGAAAAAAAAACGCAATTTAAATATACGACGTCATGAGTTACCCATACTTTATATGCCATAAGTCAGTCAAAAATAGTTATATGATTTTAAAATTTGGTATGGTAGTTACCCATATGTGAATCTCTGACAGGTATTCCGTTTTTAAAAAAAATATCTTTGACGAATTTGATTTTGTGGGCATTAAAAAAATGGTTGTGTTTGTATTTTTGGGGGGTCAAAAACCACAATTTTTACAAATCCGAGACAGCCCTGTCAGGCTGTCGAGACAGCCTTTGCCATTTTATATCTTTTGCCGTTTAGGATTGTATTTGGCTCAAAATATGGCATTTCTACGGTCTGTTAAAGTTTAGCTGATTTTTGTGTAAGACTCGTGTGTAGTGACGTCACTAAATTCGCTATAACTGGAAATTTTCCGACGAAATTGCTGTATTTTTCATAGAAATCAGATGGAAAAAGTAGCCTTTGCTCATGTTATTGTAATTAAAAAGAAGATGAATTAGTTAACCTATATTACGCCTTGCGGCTTCTTCAGGGCTAAAACAGGCGTTTTGCTGTTTTAGCCCTGAAGAAGCCGCAAGGCGTAATATAGGTTAACTAATTCATCTTCTTTTTAATTACAATAACATGAGCAAAGGCTACTTTTTCCATCTGATTTTTCTCTGCACAATGCTCATCACAGCCATCCATCATATATTTTTCATAGATGACGTACACGTAATTTAGAAGAAGGTATCCGAAGTTTTACGTTGATAGCTTTACTGTTTTGTTTAGCTATTACACAAATTCATCAGCGGGGGGGGGGGGGGGGGGGCGTTAAGCGCCCCCAGTCAATGGCGGGTTAAAACATGTCCTCAACGTTTTCTTCCCAGATTTAAGTTATGCAATGTCATTTTTTTCAGATCAGTTCCTTGCATCGACAGGACATGGCTGATGCTGTGGGCCATTCATAGCAACATATCATGCTTTATTGGCTACCGTGGTGCCTTTCGATCCGCTTCCTGGATAACCAAGTATCCTGCAGCTAGTTGCAACATACTTTTAGCCGTTCAAGTGCCCAGGTCACGTCGCCCATATGTCTTGCGCTGACTAAAATCCAGGTCACGCCGCCCATACGTCTTGTGCTGGCCAAAATCCAGGTCATACCGCCCATACGTCTTGTGCTGACCAAAATCCAGGTCACGCCGCCCATACGTCTTGTGCTGACCAAAATCCAGGTCATACCGCCCATACGTCTTGTGCTGGCCAAAATCCAGGTCATACCGCCCATACGTCTTGTGCTGACCAAAATCCAGGTCACGCCGCCCATACGTCTTGTGCTGACCAAAATCCAGGTCATACCGCCCATACGTCTTGTGCTGACTAAAATCCAGGTCACGCCTCCCATACGTCTTGTGCTGACCAAAATCCAGGTCAATCCGCCCATACGTCTTGTGCTGACCAAAATCCAGGTCATACCGCCCATATGTCTTGTGCTGGCCAAAATCCAGGTCATACCGCCCATATGTCTTGTGCTGGCCAAAATCCAGGTCATACCGCCCATATGTCTTGTACTGACCAAAATCCAGGTCATACCGCCCATATGTCTTGTGCTGGCCAAAATCCAGGTCATACCGCCCATATGTCTTGTGCTGGCCAAAATCTAGGTCATACTGCCCATATGTCTTGTACTGACCAAAATCCAGGTCATACCGCCCATATGTCTTGTGCTGGCCAAAATCCAGGTCATACCGCCCATATGTCTTGTGCTGACCAAAATCCAGGTCATACCGCCCATATGTCTTGTGCTGGCCAAAATCCAGGTCACGCCGCCCATACGTCTTGTGCTGACCAAAATCCAGGTCATACCGCCCATATGTCTTGTGCTGACCAAAATCCAGGTCATACCGCCCATACGTCTTGTGCTGACCAAAATCCAGGTCATACCGCCCATATGTCTTGTGCTGGCCAAAATCCAGGTCACGCCGCCCATATGTCTTGTGCTGACCAAAATCCAGGTCACGCCGCCCATATGTCTTGTGCTGACCAAAATCCAGGTCATACCGCCCATACGTCTTGTGCTGACCAAAATCCGTCATTCACCGACTCACTGTGGAAAAAAATCACAAAAACGGAAGGGTAACGTCAGGCCAGCGTCTCGACGATTAACACGCGCCCTGGAAGCAGACTTGTGCTTGATTCCGCTTCAGCGGAATCGATTCCGATTCCATACCAAGCCAAATGGATCTGATTCCGAATCCGATTCCAATAGATATTTTGCTAGAGGAATCGATTCCGATTCAAATTCCGGGGCACCTAAAAAGTTTAATTCCGAATCCGATTCCACTGATTCCGATTTGAGTCCACTCTGCATCAAAATATTCCTGATCATACGGTAAATATATTATCATAGACCATATATCGTATGGTAAATATTTTTTATATAAAACTTTGATATAAAATTTCAAATAATTGCATGAATTTTGTTGACAAACTGAACCATGCTGCAAAATCGCGACAGTTCAAAAATGTCAAACTATAACGAAAGGAAAGAAACAATATAGGTAATCTAGACATACCTCTTGGCTATAATTATGATCCATGAAGATATTGCAAGCTGCTGTTGTGCAATATGTGACACAGGGATCAATGTCTTGAAATATTTGATGATAGTATGATACTAGTGCTAACCCGTCCGCTCCGCTGGAGATTAGCTGGCATCTCCGGGATGGAGGTATCCGCACCAATTCAGCACGTTAATTAACTGGACTGGAACTGGAACTGCATAGGACATAATTACCTATTACTCGTCAAGGGATCACCGCCCCACCAACTCCGGTGCGTCGGAGACATCCCATTTCCCACATATGTCCTATGCATAGCTAGCTGGCATCTCCGGGATGGAGGTATCCGCACCAATTCAGCACGTGAATTAACTGGGACTTTTAAACTGAATAAACTGATCGGTGCCGGATAGACAGACAGATAGACAGACAGAGACAGATAGACAGACAGACAGATAGACAGACAGAGACAGATAGACAGACAGACAGATAGACAGACAGATAGACAGACAGATAGACAGACAGATAGACAGACAGATAGACAGACAGATAGACAGACAGATATACAGACAGATAGACAGACAGATAGACAGACAGATAGACAGACAGATAGACAGACAGACAGATAGACAGACAGATAGACAGACAGACAGATAGACAGACAGATATACAGACAGATAGACAGACATATAGACAGACAGATAGACAGACAGATAGACAGACAGATAGACAGACAGATAGACAGACAGATAGACAGACAGATAGACAGACAGATAGACAGACAGATAGACAGACATATAGACAGACAGATAGACAGACGCTTATCAAATAGTAATATAGATTATGATGATAGTATGTACAGTCAATAAACATAGCATCGCCATAAGCGAAGATAAGTGTATGTCTCTACCTAAATAAACATAATTATAACTGAGCATGTATATTGACCTTCATTAGATAACAGATTGTCACAAAGCTTTGTATTAGTTATGCATGCTCAACGAATTTACCTTAGGAAAATCTTAATTCATGGCCAAAGGGTTTTAGCGAAAGTAAAACGGAATTGCTTGAAATAGACATTGATTTCGATTCCGATTCCACAATTTTCTCAAAATTATTGATTCCACCTGATTCTGATTCCACCCAGATGCGAACGGACACGAATCCGATTCCGATTCCAGTCCAAACGGAATCGATTCCGGAATCGGATTCCGGCCCCTCCTTAACCCGCGCACTGCAGGGGCTTTGCGCCGAACACGAACTGCAGGGGGGTTGATTTCCGCCCCCCCCCCCTGAGATCTCGAAAACTACGCTACGTAGCGAGAAGCGGAAAACGGCATTTGATAGCTTGATACATGTTCTATCGAAAGTATTTAGTATTGTTTTAGGTCAAGTCAAAATTGAGGTCACCAGAGATCATCAAAGGTCAAATTTTCCAGTTTGTCTGTTTTAGGACATCGCTCCAGAAATTCCCATATATCTCAGATACTATGCTAGTTCGAAACAAACGGAAAAAGAAAACGCCAGCCAGTTAAATTATCAATCGGTAAGGTGTTCTCAAATTTGATCTCAGGTCAATATTTGAGGCTCCAGAGGTAAAAAGGGGGGGGGGGGAAATGCAGTTTTTTTGCTAAATCGTTCTTCGCTATTAACTTTTTACTGAATAAATATAACGGAAAACTGTATACGGCATTGTGTGTATCTTGGCAAGGCGCTTCGAATAATTGATATGGTGACCTTGTTAAGTTAACTTAAAAATTTGACCTCAGGTCAAGGTCAAGTGGTGACCCAAGTAGGGAATGTTGCATATGGCAAGACGTGTCTGGACGAGACAAACACATTGATGTCTGTTTTACTTCTCTATCTTCATTATATCGGGAGTTATTGACAAACAAGTGATGGTGACCTCGCATGACCTCAAATGACTCAATAGGAGTCCCTGAACAAAACTTACACTTGGATCATCAAGAATATCCTATAATAACATGATCCAAGAGTAATTGGACTAATATCAGGCATATCCTTGAAATAGGACGCATTTGTATATTTCCCCATTGACTTATTATGGAGAGGTTACGAAATTGACCTGACTTTAGGTCACCGATATCAAAATTCCGAGATAAACGAACTGTAAGTACTTATGGCCTCATGACATCCTGTAAGTTTCAAACTGATCGGTCAAAAATTATGGCTTTGGCACAACCGCAAACATTTTTTGAGGTGGGGTCACTTGACCTGGTCTGGTGACCTGACCTGATATGACTTAAGGTTATTTTTTCTTCTTCAAAGTGTGCGCAATTGATGTACTAACAGGTGTGCTAAAACCCGGCGGCGCTACACGCCGCCGTTTTTTCGCTATCTTTGGAAAACCTGAGGGGGGGGGGGGGGGGGGGGGGGCGTAAATCAACCCCCCGCAGCGCGCGGGTTAAGATCTCGTCCCCATAAAAGCTACAATAACGAAATTCGTAGGGTAGGGAAGTTCTGTAGGGAACTCTGTTTTCGAAATTTGCATGACCCTAGGTGAGTATCTTCAAAATCAAAAGGGGTGCAGTATGCCACAATTGTCCAATGTTAGCACTTTGCTCCAGAAACCCCCAAATATCTCGAGACCTATGATAGCTAGGAACAAACGGAAAAACACAATCGAAAGCTCTTGAAATATGTAATCGCCATTGGTGTCCTCACATTTTGGCTCAGGTCAATAATTTAGGCTCCAGACCAGAGGTCATCAAAGGTCAAAAAGGTTATTTATGGCAAAACAGATTTTTGCGCAAATAACTTTTTACCTAATAAAGATAAGGCAATAACGTTGACACCATCGTTTTTGTCTCGTCAAGGCGCTTCGAATCATATTCATGTTGACCAGTTAAGGTCAACTTATAAATTTGACCTCAGGTCAAGGCCAAGTGGTGACCCAAGTAGGTCATGTTGCATATTGGAAGACGTGTCTCGACGAGACAAACACATTGGTGCTGTTTTTACTTCTCTATCTCCATTCTGTCGAGTTATTGACACAAAAAGTGTTGGTGACCTCAGATGACCTCGGCCTACCCTGTATATTCATGGTTTTTGCAAGAGATTTCGATTGTTGCTTTTCGTTTCTTACTAGCTATCATAGTTCCCGAGATATTGGGGGTTTCTGGAGCAAAGTCCTAAAACTGGAAAATCGGACATTTGATGACCTCTTGTGACCTCAATATTGACCTGAGCCAAACAATGACTAATTAGTTTGGGCATTATTTGTGACGAGCTATCGAACATTGTTTTTGGATTCCAGTTATTCCCTATAGGAGCCGAGTTAGTAGGGGTGTTTCGACCCCGCCCCCGGCACGGCGAAGGTGTCACTGAGCACCGGCACGGCCTCGCCCTACGAGAGCTTTTTTCACCTTCGCCCTACAGGGGGGAGGGGGGGGGGGCCTGATATGCCCTCTGTTAACTTCCAAACCAAGCAACTTAGAGAAATGCAGTAAGAACCAGCATGTTGCCTGTCATGAGAGGAATCTAAGATCATTCAATTTTTAGGTTTCAGGTCAACGGGTGACCTTCCAGGTCAAGTGAATGACCTCGGATCAGAAAACCTAAAAATGAGAAAATGATAAACGTAAATAAAAAGGCATGTTCCTAGACCAGTTTTGGCTCAGAAATACAGAAAAGGTAATTATTTGTTCGTATCTTGTCAAAAAAGTATTAAAAAATTCAAAAAATGACGTCATGAGTTTCTTACACTTAGGGAGCCATCACTCAGTCAAATATGAAGATATTGCTTTGAAATTTGGTATGGGTATTGTCCATACTCAGTTCTTTCACATATCTTCGGTTTTTGTAACATCTTTGAAAATTGTATTTTGTGGGATTTTTTTTTAAAAGTTGTTTTTTAATTTTAGGGGTTAAAAACCCAAAATTGTGAAAATCCGAGATTGTCATTTTAAAGAGAATGCCATTTTGTATCTTTGGTAAATTGCGTTTGCAATTTCCTTTAAAACTCTGTTTTCTACCATTTTTCAAATATTTGTTTTTCCACCAACATGACGTCATCAAAACATGATTATCTCCCAAACTGCTTAACCAATTTCAATTAAATTTCTAGAGCATACGTATAATTGTTGTTAACTCAGCTACTGAACATTTCAGCAAGATGCGCTGCATGTGTAACAAGTTATTCAAGAAAAACATCAGGGGGAGGGCTGTCAGCCCCCCCCCCCCCCGTAGGGCGAGGGTTAATGTGTCTGATAGCAGTCCATTCTTTATTAGGCTAAGAAAGCATCGTTATATAATGATAATCCGTGTTACTGTTGTAGCCATACTCAAGTCACTAATCCTCCTTGAATGCTGCATATAATCCCCAGACAAAGTGAACATGAAATGTTGACATGTATATTCAGCTTCGATACACAAAACGCACACTATCGACGTACACAAACAGCACAGAACCAACACAGTCCGCGCACGATTGACTCAGCAAAACGCCAGACTAGTCCAGAGCAGTTGCGTGCGTCGCAGCTCAGCCGTGGGACCAGCCTCGGTCGCAGCCATTGGATAGACAACATTCTGAATGTCGGGGTCTGACATTAGCTTTACACAAGCGGGAAACTAGCGCTGGAGGCCACGCCACAGACGTTGTCCTCGTTCCGGGCGATCTTGATGTAGCCCTGGTCTCCCCAGGTCTTTGCCCAGCTGTTCTTGACCAGCCAGTAGTCGCGGCCGGAGTCATCAGTACCGTATCCTACGGCCAGCACGCCGTGGTCAAGCTGCGTGCTGGAGCAGTTGGGGTCATCGTAGATGCCGCTGTGATAGAACTGGAAAGAGGACTGGCTGGCGTCGATGGCGATGGCCACCGGTCCGTGGATGGCCACGGCCTCCTTCAGCGCCTGTTCGTCGTCCTCGGGGATGTCCATGTACCCCACGTCGGTGGCGCCGATGTCCTGCTTGTTGAACCGGCAGGGATCGTCCTCCGCCTGGTACGGGTACGAGACCTCGGTGTCGATGCCGCCGTTGGCCTTAACGTATTTGAAGGCGTCATCCATGAGTCCACCGTTACAGCCGTCGTTGCCGAAGCTGGTACTGCAGTCCACCAGGTTCTGCTCGCTGAGGGAAACCAGCTGGCCCGTCTTGCGGAAGTGCTGGCCCTCGAGAGAGCCGGTCGAAGAGAAGGCCCAGCACGAGCCGCACTGGCCCTGGTCTTTGACAGGGGTGACAGCGCCCTTGGTGCGCCAGTCGATGCTCGCGGGGAGTTTGATCTCGGGCGCTAGCCGGAGATGCGTGGGAGCCTCGCCTCGGACCTTCCTGTCCTGCTTGTAGCCATTCATCACAACAAATTCATCGGCCCGCAAGTCGGCAAACTTGTTGAGCTTCAACTTGTAGCTGTGCTGACCCTGTTCGGTTCGCTGGTTATGCTCTTTTATCATCTTCTTGTTGGCGTGGAAGATCCTGAACCTGAAATTGTCCTCCTCCTCCGTTTCGTAGCTCTTGCCATGGGTCTGTTTGAACTCCTCCCACTCCTTGAAGGCGTC
>JAXIVJ010015162.1:30000-32426 GCA_036785665.1 Chirona hameri
AATGGACCCATATGCGACTTTGAACGAGTTCTTGGATCTAGGCTGCACTTTGTCATACGTTGGTAAAGTTGCCAAAACTACCATGAAAAGGACCTGGATTCCAATGTCATGATCATCTATTTAACGCCAAATTATGACAATTGGGCAAAAAGTGAAAAGGAAAAAAAGAAGTAACATCTTTAGAGGTGTCATTTTGCGAGCGGGTGGGCTTCAAAGTTTATTATGAAGAGCGAACGAAGACACAACCTTGCCAATTAAAAATGCATCAAGTGGAGGTGAAAGTTAACTAGTTTTAACAACTCTTTTATTTGTTATTGGGTATCAGATAACCCAGTTAACTTACGAGCACTCAAGAGACAGCATCCGGCAACTTTTGTCATTGGCATTGTATCTAATTGTAGTTGGAATAAATGCCAAGGCCTCTTGGCGAAATTCTGACAGTCCGCCTAATATAATTATTTACATATTGACCATTTATAATTTATCATCCGGTACTTACTAATATTTTCACTTACTTTTTAATGCAATGTTAAAATTCATTTAACTCCTGTATTTACGTGAAATCATGTTGAAATGTACAGCTGCGCATGCGCGATAAAGCTGCCAGATGGCACAATGACGAGGCTGAGTGGTAGACTGCACCGGATGGCTCCGAGCTCGTGGTGGCGGCAACGACATAGGCGGCAACGACATATAAATTACCACCATGGGTGCAGAATCCTATAGGGCAGCCCTGGCCGCGGCCGAGGTAATTTCAAAGTTTCCCCAGCGGGGCCGGGGCAACTTTTTTGTGGGATACTTTTTTTCAAGCACTTGGTTTTTATTAAAAAATAATACATAAACGCAAATATAAAACCTAGCATAAAAATGCATACTTGGTACGACTATCTGTGCAAAATATGGCTAAAATTGCGTTTTCGGTGCGCTTGCGAAATGAGGAAGGGGGGGGGGGGGGGGGCTTGCCAACTTTGTCTTTGTGAGCACCTCGGGCAGGCCAAAAACTTTTATTTTCGGGGGAGGCACAGTTGGGGTCGTTATCTCCGGCCTAAAGGAGGCATCATTTCCGATCCAAAGGGTACTCACGACTCGAGGGGCGCCACCTGCATTCGAGAGCGGCGTCTTCGGTGTCCAGACGCCCAGGAGATTCGCCCTCAATCGTGATGCCCCTTCCCCCGCAAGTCCATTAAGTTACGATGGATTCGGATTCAAATTCAGCGTCGAGTAGCGATTCGCTTGAAAATGTGGGAACAGGTCAATTGGGGCACGCTGATCACGAAAATTATATTCATTTTGACATTCAAGATAATCTTCAAGGTTATTTTCAAGGTCAAAGGACGGGAGGCTCAAAACGACCCGAAATTATTGTCTGATCGCAAAACTTATGGTCTCATTTGATTCCTCGGGTCAATATATAGCCGCAGCTTTCGCAACCTCACTCGTGGCAAATGACCTTGACCCTCATTGTCATGGTCAAAGGACCCGAAAAGGACCCGAAGTTATCGCCCGATCGCCATAGTAATGGTCTCATTCGATTCCTCGGGTCAATATATAGCCGCAGCTTTCGCAACCTCGCTCATGGCAAATGACCTCGACCCTCATGTTCAAGGCCAAAGGAAGGAGCGGCTCAAAACGACCCGAAGTTATTGCCCGATCGCAAACATAATGGTCTAATTCGATTTCTCGGGCCAATATCGGGCCGCAGCCTTCGTAACCTTACTCGAAGCAAATGACCCTGACCCTCAATTGCAAAGTCAATGGCGATCGGACAATAACTTCGGGGGTCGTTTTGAGCCAGTCCTTTGACCTTGAAATTGAGGGGGTCAAGGTCATTTGCCCACGACTCCACGAGTGAGGTTGCGGAAGCTACAGCTAGATACTGACCCGAGGAATCGAATGAGACCATTATTTTGGCGATCGGACAATAACTTCGGGTCGTGTTGAGCCGCTCCGTCCTTTGACCTCGACAATGAGGGTCAAGTTCATTTGCCACGAATGAGGCTGAGAAGGCTGCGGTACATTTACCCGAGGAATCGAATAAGGATATTATTTTGGCGATCGGACACCAACTTCGGGTCGTTTTGAGCCATCCCGTCCTTTGATCTTGAAAATTATTTTGAAGTTGACCTTGAAAGTCAAATTGAATGTCATTTTCGTGATCAGCGTGCCTCAATTGACTTGTTCCCACATTTTGAAGTGAATCGCTACTCGACGCTGAATTCGAATCCGAATCTGTCCCTAACTTCACGGACCCCCCCCCCCCCCCCCCCCAACACCACCACCACCACGTGCCCCCTAGACCCCCTTGGTTGCGCCCTATCCTCGGGCCTTTGCCGGGGCAACTTTGAAAACAATTCTCCACCCATGATCACCACTGTTCATACTCTCGTCTCGACACTGGTAGCACAACTGTGTGAGTAGCGTAGCAA
>JAXIVJ010015163.1:0-32424 GCA_036785665.1 Chirona hameri
AGACTGACTGGCGCCGCGTGGACCGTGCTTCCTGATGGGCGGACATTTTTTGTCCAATTTTTGTTTTGTCCGACTGGTGCATTGTCCGTCTGGTGCATCTAGCCGAGTCTCGGACCGGCGCGATGGTGCCAGTGGGAAGGCTCGCGATCAATGTGACACGAATTACGGCGCCCTTGCGCCGCGGCCGGTTCCCTGCAATGGCCCACCGGTTCCCTGCAATGGCTCACCGTGTAGAGGCAGGGAGACGGCGTCTTTGTTATCGCGGTGTGTCACTGATGAACGACATGCACGTTGAGCCTGGCATACCATCTTTTCGGACCGATGTTAAAGCGATTTGTCAAGTCGCTTTAGGCTATGTAGGTATGGATGCGAATCAGTGAATGTGTGTGCATGCGCGTGCGTTTAGTGTATATGGGATCCAATTTCCCCAGTGTTTGACCTATTCAACGTGAATGAGTGAAAAGCCAACGTCATTGTGTGCCTCCTTTGAATGCATCTGTTCTGGTTGTCTGTTGTTGCTGGGGCGGCTCGCACCGATCGCGACGGGGGCCGACGGATCAGACGCGGCGGAAATCCGCTTGATCGCGCCGAATGATCGAGTTACGGAGAGCCCGGCCAAACAACGCCTGATGGACCTGGTGATAATTGGCTAGCGAGAGAGCGGCGCGGCGGCGGTCGGCGGACTACGGGGCGCCGTTGGCTGGCCGGGCCCGCCTAGCAGTGCTATGGCTGCTGGATGGCTAATCAGTGCTTTGCTCAGGAGACTGATGATGAATGCATGTCATCAAATGCTGATTAGATTCGAGGTGTTCGCGTTGGAAAAGGCGAACTCCTTTGAGTGCAGTTTTCTTTGAGGAGAATACCTCGCCCGTCCACTTGTTTAGTTTGCTATTTCGTTCGTGAATGTTCATTTAAATGTGCGGTGTAGACTGTCTATGCATCTTAACCCGCGCCGTGACGGGGGGGCGTTTAGACGCGCCCCCCTAAGGTTTTTCGAGGATGGTGAAAAACGGCGGCGCGCAGCGCCGCCGTTTTTGGCATAGCTGTTGGAAATCAATTACCCACAAAGTGTGAAATGTTTTACTTCGGGTCATGTCAGGTCAGGTCACCAGGCCAGGTCACGTGACCCCACCTCCCAAAATGTTTCCGGTCGTTCCACAGCCACAGTTTTTGGCCGATCGATTTCGCACTTACAGGATTTAATAAGGGCAATATTACCTACAATTTGTTTATCTCGGATGTTTTTTATATCGGTGACCTAAGGTCGGGTCAATTTCGTGACCTCCCCATTATAAATAAATGGGTAAATAATAAAATGCTTCCTATTCTGAAGATACGAATGATATCAGCCAAATTCCTTCTGGATCATGTTATGATAGGCCATTCTTGAAGGTCCAGGTGCAAATTGTGTTCAGTCACCACTAAGAGGGCATCCGAGGTCACCAACACATTTTTGCCAATAACTCTCGACAGAATCATGATAGATAAGTGAAACTGGCACCAATGTGTTTGTCTCGTCGAGGCACGTCTCCCAATGTGCAACATTGGGTCACCACTTGACCTTGACCTGAGGTCAAATTTTTCAGTTGACCTAACCTAATCATCATGCATATGATACGAAGCGCCTTGACGAGGTAAACACGATAGCGTCAAAATTATTGCCCTATCTTTGTTAGGTAAACAGATATTTGTGAAAACTGTTTTGCTAAAAGATTGCCTTTTTGACATTTGATGAGCTCTGGAGCCTCAACTATTTATCTGAGCTCAAATCTGAGGACACGTTGACGATTGCTTTTTTAAGAGCTTTCCATTGTTGTGTTTTTCTCGTTTGTTCCTAGCTATCATAGTTCCTGTGCTATCTGGGAATTTCTGGAGCGAAGTCCTAAAACTTGAAAATCTGGCCCTTGAGGCTCTGGTGACCTCAATATTGACCTCAGAAAAAACATTGCCAGAAAGAGTTTCAAAATGCATTTTGACGAGCTTACGAATGGTGTTTTTGGTTTTCGTCTACGTCTCATAGGAGCCGAGTTAGAGGGGGCGTCGAAACGCCCCCCCCCCCCCCGGCACGGCGAAGGTGGCGCCGAGCGCCGGCACGGCGCGGGTTAAAGGGACTGTCCCACCTTAACATTATATTTTAGTTGGGATAGCCATGTTGTTGGATTTGCATTGAAATATAGTAGGGTAGCAGTTAAAACAACCACCTAGGTCAAATAAAAAAGAAATTCGAGCTTGGTCTTGACAATTGTAACGAATAAACCCTACGTGTATTTTAATACGGGTCTAAAGCCGATGACGTCTCTCTTTACCAAATGGTGATGGTAGTCGACTTGTTTTAAGGTGAACCTTGGAGATATTTGCTACGTTTCAATGGTTTGGTAATTTGTTTGTTTTGTATTAAAAGCGCCAGAATTGTCTCGAAATAATTGTGCCATACTTTGACAGCGTAAAGGATTTCTGTGTAACTCTCTAGAGCTCAATATGACGTCATCAACCCAAATATTAAAACTTAACTTTTTATGAAATTGAGCACTGTTTGCGAGAAACAAATGTCATAATCGTGTTCGGCAGCAATTACTTCATATTTTGCACCACAAGCGGCGTACATGTGACAACTTTTGGGAAAGTGGGAGTGTCCCTTTAAAGGGAGTGTGCCTACTCACATCGCTTATTTGGGGTTATTGACACTGGTCTATAGAACATAATTTTCTGAATTGCCCCATGACTTCGTTTCTCCAGATTCGCCCTAGTTGCTGAGATATTCCAAAGACTCCAGGAACTTGCTGGGAGCAAAAGGTTATAGGGTAGACTCCAGAGGCCTTCCGCTACTAGAAGCACTGCAACTATCGATTAAACTGCTAACAGCGCCGGCCATTAGCAATTCAACAAAACAGCTCGTGCACGCTGATAGCAGCAGCCGAACAGAAACTGGACGGCCATCATGTTTTTCGATGATGGCCGTTTCGATGATGGCCGATGACCATTTTTTGAAGAAGATATCAATTTAGAGCTACGAAATTTGGACATAATAAAGTTCACAGTGGCAAGAACGTACTGTGCAAAACTTGTCTTTCTATCTTGCATGATGTGACCGTAATTGTATTGTCTTATGTGCGCCGTTTTACACAACATCACCATAGAAGCGATCGTTTTATAGATATCGAAACAAAAAATAAGCAAAAAACAATATAAGTGAAAATTCAGCTAAAGGGGCTCCAGATGTGAATTTCATCATATACAACAATCAAACCAATAGCTACTTACCGTATGAAAATATTTTTGACATTCCAAAACAGTAGGCACACTCCCTTTAACACGGCATTGGCTTGACTCTGGCCGAACGCCATTGGCGGGGGGGAGGGCGTGGTGGCGTTTTTCAGCCCCCTGGTTATCTTCCGAACCAATAACTGCAGCGAGACGCGCAAGGCGTCAATCGAAAGCTCTCAATGAGACGCATCCAAATCATACACGAAATTTTCAACATAAGGTCACAGTCAGGTCACGGTCAGGTCAAAGGTCAAAATGTAGATATTTGAGTTTTTGGGCCATACTTTCCATCCAAAGCATTAGATTGAGACTATTATCGCACAAAGTGATCTCGAAGGTATAATACATATCCCGCATAAGCAAAAGTGAAATTGTAAGCAAAGGTCAAGCAAGCAAAGGTCGAATCAGGTCACACAATGTAACTATGGGCAAGAGGTCTAAGAAAGTCATGCGACACATGTTTTATAGGTTATTCTACACGTATAATTCGATAGTAGCAGCCATTTTCACAATCTGACACCATATAAGGTCAAGGTCAGGTCACAAAGTCAAAATTAGAAATTTACAAATCTCAATAAAACAGACTTGTTTCTAGACCAGTTTTGTTTAAGAAAAACAGTGCTGGCATTTATTTGTTTGTATCTGGTCACTAAAAGCCAAAAACGCAATTTCAAAATAAGACGTCATGAGCTACTCATACTTACGGAGCCATAAGTTAATCAAAAATCAAGATATTGCTTTTAAATTTGGTTTTGGTACTGTCCTCATGTGGTGCTTCAACATTTCTTCCGTTTTTTAATGTTTGCAAATTTTGATTTTGAGGGCATTAAACAAAAACGTTTTTTTATGGTGGTCAAAAAACAAAATTGGATAAAATCCGAGATAGCCATTTTGTAGCCTTTTCCATTTGCTATTTTATGACGTTTTTCGATTGCATTTTGCTCTAAATCTGCCATTTGTACGGCCTGCTAAAGTTTAGCTGATTTGTGTGTCAAGCTCGTGTGTAGCGAGTAGTGACGTCACTAAATTCACTCCATCTCCGAAATGTTTCGACGAAATTGCTTCAATTTTGCACAGAAGATGATTGAAGTAGGAGAAGGTACCTGAAGTTTTACGTCGATAGCGCTATTGGTTTTTGAGCTATTGCGAACGTTGTCAGGTGGGGGTGGGGGTGGGGGGGGGGGGGCGAAAAAACGTCCCACCCAGCCAATACAAATGGCGGGTTAACCCGCTATTGACTGGAGTCTCAGCCGAACGCCATTGACGGGGGGGGGGGGGGGCGTTAAACGCCCCCTGGTTATCTTCCGAACCAATGATCACAGCGAGACGCGCAAGTCGGCATTCGAAAGCTCTCAATGAGACAAATATAACGCACACTCCAAAATGTCAACGTGAGGTCACATTTCAGGTCACAATCAGGTCAAAGGTCAAAGTCGACGTATTTGAGCGTATGGGCCATGCTTTCCATCCAAAGCCTTCGATTGCGACCGTGATCACTCAAAGTGTTCTCAAAGGTATGATACACATCCTGCATGAGCTAAAGTGAGATTGTTGGCAAAGTCAAGGTCAAGGTCAGGTCACAAAAGGTCACTATGCGCAAAATATCTATGAGTCATGCAACACATGTTTTATGGGTTATTTTTTTCCACGTAGAATTCGATAGTGATAGTCATTTTAACACCTGACTTCATTTACGTGAAGTTAGTGTCAAGTTCAGGTCAAGGTCAGGTCACTGAAAGTCAAAATTTGAAATTGATAAATATAAATACGAAAGGCATGTTTCTAGACCAGTTTTGTCTCAGAAATACAGTGCTGGCATTTATTTGTCCGTATCCGGTCAATAAAAGCCAAAATCGCAATGTCAAAATATGACGTCATGAGTTACCCATACTTTAGATGTCATGAGTCAGTCAAAAATGGCGATATCATTTTGAAATTTGGTATTGTAGTTTCCCATATGTAGTGCTGTGTATGTACATGCCATATGTACATATGTTTCGGTTCTTTAAATATCTTTGAGAAAAAAAATAATTGTGGGCATTAAACAAAAATATTTTATTTTATTTTTGGGGGTGAAAAACCCAAATGTTCCAAAATCCGAGATCGCCATGTTGTATCTCTTGCCATTTGCTATCTTTGGACGTTTTTGGGTTGCATTTTGCTTGCAATATGTCATTTGTACGGTCTGTTGAAGTTGAGCTGATTTTTGTGTCAAACCCGTGTGTAGTGACGTCACTAATTTTCGACGAAATTGCTTCATTTTGCCCAGAAGACGTAAAATCGAGGTAGAAGAAGGTACCCAAAGTTTCACGTTGATAGTGCTATTGGTTTTTTAGCTATTACAAAAGTTCATTCGGGGGGAGGCGTTAAACGCCCCTCCCCCCCCCCCCCCCCAGTCAATGGCGGCTTAAGACCCACCGGACAAAATAAAAGAGCAATATTGAATTGGGCGTAGTTGCAAAATGATGGGGGACACATACTGGGGTATTGAATTGAATTGAATGTATTACCACGACCCCTACCCGGGGTATGGGCATCACTCATAACGACATGTTGAACATTCATATAATAACGACGTAATGAACAATTCGTGTTAGTGTGTTATAATTGTAGAAGCGCTTGTCGTAGCCGTAGGTTAGCGTAGTTGTAGTCGTAGTTTAGAGTAGCTTATATCTGTGACAGTGGCCAGCTGTCGAGACTGCCGGCTGATCTCTCATCTCATATTGCGGAGGATAGTGCTACCGTCCAGCCCCCACCAGTAACAGTTGGCAGCACTCGGGCGTTTGGGCGTTAAAAACCTACTACACCTTGGGGTTCCCATGTTAAATCGATGATTGCCAGACGAGGCTGGCCCGTAACCTACGGTACATATTTTAAATCTGACTTCTGGAACAGATAGCTGCAAGCCTTAGCTACAACGTTTATATTGATAACTTTTCGATATTCCGGGCGTAAAGGGGTTGAATGGGCTTGGGGGTTAAAAAATGTCTGAACGACCGCTGACCGCTTCCAAATACTACTACAGTACTGAAATATACACTACTTCGACTACTACTTCGCAGTAGAATTTAATATGATCGCTTCCAAATGCTACTACATGTACTGCAAATACACTACTTTGACTACTACTTCGTATATTTGCTGGCGTTTAATTCAATAAATAAAGATGTAATTTATGGAAATAGAAGTTATTAATAGCAAACAATACCTTTAATTTATAATAGACAAAACAATTACGATACAAATTATATCTTGTCTAATTCATTTGGGCGTTACATTCCTTACTGTTCTACCCGTTGTTATATTACCCTGCTACCGTTTGGCGTGCAACCGCAGGGAGCCGAGGGGCAGTCAGGTCGCGGCGCGAGAGCAGAGAAAGTCGGGACCCCGGAGCTCGTGACAATATACGAGAAGTGTAAATGTGAGGAGTTTGCCACAAGCTATTTCGGCTTTTCAAGACCATTGTGATGGCGGGCGAGGACTGTGATAGTGTCCCCAAGGCAGTGTGGGGCCGGTAGCCCGCACGACGGACGCTGCGGCTGATATTCGGCTAATCCCGGAGTGTGACGGTGCGTCACAGCCGGTGTGCGAGTGGCTGGACAAAGTTCAACTCGTGTGTCAGCTGCGGGGAATCAGTGGGCTGCGCGTGGTCGTCCCGCTCAGGTAGTAGCCACGGTGAAATGCTACTCGTGCGGGCAGCCAAACCACATCGCCCGCGACTGCATGTCAGGTCGTAGGCAGCGTGGTCGTGGAGGGCTCCGTGGCAGCCGCAGCTTCGTGAGGTGCTACAGCTGCAACCGGGTGGGACACGTCGCCTCGGCGTGCCCGAAAAACGGTCCGGGAGAGGGGAGCTCAGCGCCAGCCTGCTCTCCCGTTCGTCAGTAAACGGGGCGCTGCCAGTCGTGCGGCTGTCAGTGGATGGTACGAACTGTGAGGCGCTGCTCGATACGGGTTGCAGCCAGTGTGTAGCACACGCGTCAGTGTGTCGGAGCTGCAATCGACGTCCGGTGAGCGTCACGACCGTGAGCGGAGAGCGGTACTGGTTGCAGGGAACTGGTGTGGCGAGCGTGCGACTGCGGTCCGGCGAATCGGTGTCAGTGGATGTGTTGGTGGCAGTACGCAAACCGCTGGGGTTTGATTTCATCCTCGGGATGAACGGTGTTAGCGCCCTGGATGGTGTTACGGTGAGCTCGAGTGACCGCGTGAGATTCGGCGTCGAGATGGCTGAGGTGTCGGGTGTAGCGGCGGCGGTGGATCGCGCCCTGGGTGGTGTTAAGCCCAGGCTACACTATGCGTGATAGTACGCAAAGTACGCACGGTTTTTGCAAGTTTGCGTCTTTTGCGTAGTCCAAAAATGTTCAGCTGATAGAAAATGCAGTGACTGAGCTACACTGGAACAGTACGCAAAGTACGCATGCAATATCACGTAAACTTGCAAAAGACGCAGCACGGAAGTACGCAATTCTGCAAAAGACGCAAGTACGCAAGTACGCAAGTACGCAAAAAAGTTCAGAGTTTTAAACCTTTTTCCGGTTTTTGCAAGATTGCGTAGTCTGAGACAGTTGTGGCGCATCGCCGGAAATCTGTCAATAACTCTTGATAGAATATAGATAGAGACGTGCGAATGGCACCAATGTGTTTGTCTCGTCCAGATGCATCGTCCCAAATGCAACATGACATACCTGGGTCACCAAATGACATTGACCTGAGGTCAAATTTTGAAGTTGACCTAACCAGGACACCATTAATATTTTTTCGAAGCGCATTGACGAGACAAACACGATGGTGTCAAAATTATTGCTCTATGGTCAACCGATACAAAGTTATTCACGATTTTTTGTTAAAGAAAAAGTCATCGTAACCTCTGGAGCCTAAATTATTGAGTATTGACCCACGTGAAATTCCTGACTAGTTTTAAGCCTGAGTACTCAACACTGATGCGTATTAATCAAAAGGATCGGTCTCATTACCATTTCAACACTATACTACGCAAATCCCGGACGGTGTCAAAAAACGGTACGCAAAAGACGCAAACTCGCAAAAAACGTGCGTACTTTCCGAAACGATCACGCATAGTGGAGCTTGGGCTTTACGGTGAGCTCGAGTGACCGATTGGGATTCGGTGTTGAGATGGCTGAGGTGTCGGGTGTAGCGGCGGCGGTGGCCGCGCCGGTAGAGCGGGCTGATGAGAAGGATTTTGCTGTGAGCTATGAGGAGAAGGGAAAGAAGTGGTCGGTGCGGTGGAAATGGTGCGGTGGAAATGGGCCGGAGCAGCTGCAGAACACAGCGGAGGAATACGCAATTCCGACGGGAGCCCGACAGGAGCACGAGCGAGAGCTCACGAAGTGGGCGTCGAATCGATGGCTGGTCTGCAAACCCCCAGAGAACGTGTCAGAATGCGCTCGTGTGCTGGGCATACGAGTCTGGGGGGAGCAGCGGGGACTGTTCTGGAAACGTGACAATCATGACATCGAGCCGCCGCCGAAGCTGACGAGAAGAACGGTCTTCTCGCTGTGCGGACGACTGACGAGTCACGTCCTTGTAGGCGGCTGGCTTCGTGTGGCCGCGTCCTATCTGAAGAGGCGCGTCACCGCTGCGACACACGGCTGGGACGATGAGATCACCGACCCAGAACTCGAGGCAATGATCATGAAAATGCTGCAGCGCGTGAAAACGGCCGACCCTGCACAGTGCACAAGGTCGATGGGACGTCGCCGGTGATGAGGGCGTCGTGTGTGTGGATGCCAGCTCCCTCGCCATCGGAGCCGTGCTGGAGATGGACGGCTGGATCATTGAGGACGCCTGCTGGCTGCGGAAAAGCTCTGACACGCACATCAACCTCGCATAGATGGATGCTGTGGTGCGAGGGGTCAATCTGTCGCTGTCCTGGAACCTGAAGATAGTGACTCTCATGACTGATTCGGAAACTGTCTATCACTGGCTGACAGATGCGCTCTCAGGCAGAGCTCGAATCAAGACCAAGGCGGCGAGTGAGATGCTGATCAGGAGGCGTCTGGAGACCGTGAAAAGACTCAGTGAGGAGTACAGTCTGCAGCTGACTGAAGTTCGTTCCTTCAGCTGAAAACCGAGCAGACGCACTGACAAGGGTGCCGAAGAGATGGCTGACGCCGCAAAGTGCACCCGCGGTATGCGGCGCTGCCGTCTCAGCGCTGGACGTGGTCCGAATCCACGAAACCAGCGGGCACCCAGGCATCCGAAGGACGCTGCGTCTCTGCCGGATGCAGAACCCAGCCGTGGGCAGAGACCAGGTGCGCAGTGTCGTGCTTCAGTGGCAGGCGGTCAGTCCATTGATCCCGCGCCGCAGCGATGGGCGCATGGCTCGCTGAGTGTGGCTGGCTGCTGGGACAGAGTCAGCATTGACGCGTGTCACGTCAAAGATCAGCTGTACCTGACGCTCATGGACGTGTGTCACGTCAAAGATCAGCTGTACCTGACGCTCATGGACTGTGGTCCGTCTTGGTACGCGCTGTGGAGACGGCTAAGGCGACAGGACGCTGACAGCGTCACCACAGCCCTGGAGGCGGTGTTCCTGGAGCGAGGCGCCCCGGGCGAGCTGCTGACGGACAACTTCACGTCCTTCCGCAGCGCGTCCTTCCACGAGTTTGTCAGCCGGTGGGGCTCAGCGTTCGGTACCGAGCGGCCCACGCTCCATCAGGCAACGGCATCTCGGAGCGGAATCATCGGTCGGTCAAGACTCTCGCGGCGCGTAAGGGGTGCTCGGTGACTGAGGCAGTGTACCGCTACAATATGATGCCGCGCAGTGATGACCCAGGCTCCAGCCCTGCGAACATTCTGTTTAACTACAGACTGAGAGTGCCGCACGTGGACGGTGAGAAAGCGACCGAAGAGTGTGACCATGATCGGTTCAAGGTCGGGGACAGAGTGTGCATCAGAGACTCGAGTCGCCGGTGTGACGTGCCGAGCTCGCTAGGAACCGTCACCCAAATTGTGTCAGCGCAGTGCCTAGAGGTGGATTGTGTCCCGCGTCAGGTGCGATATTTGAGGCTAGCTATTGTACCCAGCCAGGGGAGCGGCGGACACGTACCGCGAGATGATAGCGATGACTTTAGTCCGATTGTCCTGCGCGAGCAAGCGAGTGTGACTCCCGGTGAGGGTGCGTGTATTGAGACAGACGAGACAGAGAGCGATGGCTTAGTTTTGCGCCGCACCGCGCGGGAGCGGCGTCCTGCTGTGCTGACTCAGTACAGTGATGTGTAAATCAGGGGGGAGTGTGTTAGTGTGTTAGAATTCTAGAAGCGCTTGTCGTAGCCGTAGGTTAGCGTAGTTGTAGTCGTAGTTTAGCGTAGTTTATATCTGTGACAGTGTCCAGCTGTCGAGACTGTCGGCTGATCTCTCATCTCATATTGCGGAGGACAGCGCTACCGTCTGGCGTGCAACCGCAGGGAGCCGAGGGGCAGTCAGGTCGCGGCGCGAGAGCAGAGAGAGTCGGGACCCCGGAGCTCGTGACAATATACGAGAAGTGTAAATGTGAGGAGTTTGCCACACAATGTCAAACACTTCATACTCTCATACATACACTCATACACTCATACACTAATACACTCATGACATAGTACAACACTCATGCACGATTTGGCACAAGGTCCTATGTATACCTGATATGCACACAACCTACACATATAATTAAATACAACATACACTGGGACCATTTCGAATGTACATTTACAACAATTTAAACTGATTCATTACACTTGCCAGGAATTTTCCTAGTCTGTATAAAAGTCTCACGTTTGTTTTGCATTGAATAGCTGCTGATATTGAATTGTATTTGGACTAGATCTGTAATACAATGGAATATATGTTTTACGTTCATCATTTAAAAAAGGACATTCCAGGGCATTGTGCTGTTCGTCCCCGGACTATTCTTTGTGCAAAGTGGACACTGGACAGATTGGGCACGGCTCGGATGCATGATTTTGACGGCTAGTAGTGACTGGCAGATTATGGTTACCACACCTAAATTGAGTCATTACTATTCTTATCCTATCATTAAGCTTTGTCAAATATGGCTCAATTTCATGTCTATCTTTTATTAACTTGTTATAAGTTCTCATTAAAACGCCTTTTTGGGCGATGACCGAGCGGGCGCGCTCTTGTAAAGCTAAAACAGGTTTGAAATATGAAACGGTACGGGAGCACACGTGGAAGTAACACATAGTCCTTTTAGTCCTTTTAGTCCTCCATACAAATTGTCAGGGCTCCGTGCATGCTATGATCTCCTTTCTCGAATCCGCCAAAAGGGAGTACCTACGTCCTGAGCGCTGCATGCTTCAGCGTATACAAAATTAATGCTCAGATTAATAATGCCATTTTTGATCAATAATTATTTGTGTTCATTTCGACGCTTGCGTGTGCCACGCACTGTGGCACCAACCCTATCAGAACGCACCATACCAAACTAAAAATGTATTTGATGGTCCTATCCAGTGGCGAAAACCCGATCTTAATCGGAGCAGTGGTTGCAAAGTTATTAGCTTTCGAAAAGCGTCTGTATGGCCGGGTCGGGCCGGTTCGGGCCGGTTCGGGCCGGTTCGGGCCGGGTCAAATGCAAATTTGTCCAGTAAGTTGACGAGAAACCTCACGGGCGCTTCACGCCCGCTCGGTAATTAGAACATAGACTGTTTTCAGTTATCTCGGTAACCCAGTTCTGCATATCAATATCTTTAAGTCTGTCAACAACATTTACCAAACAGGAATTTCCAGCCTGTGTGCTATCCCAAGAGTAGTTGAATTATGTTGAATCAAAAGGTAGATTGCATGTCCCTTATCCAATATAAACACAAGTTTTGATCACGGCTAAGCTTATCCATGAGGCGGTACAGTATATTTGATAGGTTGTGCTGATTTACATTTTTCAAGTGCATCCAAAAGCTTAGCATTCGTTTTTGGATAGTGATCCGAGCGTTGTGCCTACCAAGCTCACCATATGTCATGCAGTTTGCAGTGAATTTGTTTACCTTGAACACTTTTTTTAGGAATTGTCTTTTAAACTTTTCCATTAGCTCTGTATGTTTCAATCCCGATACTTCCATAGAGTAGGACTGGAACTACAAGTCTGTCATAGAGTTCACACTGCAAATCAATGGGTAAGCCTAAAGCAGACGTCATTGAGTGGAATTTAAACAGTGATCTACTTGCTTGGTTAACCTGTCTCAAAATTGCTGGTTTCATGGAGTTATTTGAAGAAAACAATGTTCCAAGATAGACATACTCGGAGACCGCCTCTAATTGGTCTGGTCCATAAGTAAATTGTGGTACCTTTTTACCCTTCCTTTAGCAAATACTTTAGCCTGTGTCGTGTTAACTGCAAGTTTCCATTCATCACAATAATTATATACATCATTAAGTGCATTTTGTAGTTCGTCAGGGGATTCAGCTAAGATGATTGTGTCATCTGCGTACAATAGTATGAAAGTCCTCACAAAATATGCAACATCATCATCACTAAGGTAATTTTTTATTAACTCACTGAGGAAAGTTAGACCTTTGAAATATTTGCTAATGGTCAGTTCAAAATCATTTAGATAGATTGAGAAGAAGAAAAATAGGAGATAGATTTTCACCCTGTCTTACTCCGATATTATATGAGAAATAGTCTGAGAGAGAATTTCCTATACGGACACATGACTTTGCATTCTGGTATATGTTGTAAATAACTCTAAGCAGCTTCCCTGACGCGTTCTGGTATATGTTGTAAATAACTCTAAGCAGCTTCCCTGACGCGTTCTGGTATATGTTGTAAATAACTCTAAGCAGCTTCCCTGACGCGTTCTGGTATATGTTGTAAATAACTCTAAGCAGCTTCCCTGACGCGTTCTGGTATATGTTGTAAATAACTCTAAGCAGCTTCCCTGACGCGTTCTGGTATATGTTGTAAATAACTCTAAGCAGCTTCCCTGACGCGTTCTGGTATATGTTGTAAATAACTCTAAGCAGCTTCCCTGACGCGTTCTGGTATATGTTGTAAATAACTCTAAGCAGCTTCCCTGACGCGTTCTGGTATATGTTGTAAATAACTCTAAGCAGCTTCCCTGACGCGTTCTGGTATATGTTGTAAATAACTATAAGCAGCTTCCCTGACGCGTTCTGGTATATGTTGTAAATAACTCTAAGCAGCTTCCCTGACGCGTTCTGGTATATGTTGTAAATAACTCTAAGCAGCTTCCCTGACGCGTTCTGGTATATGTTGTAAATAACTCTAAGCAGCTTCCCTGACGCGTTCTGGTATATGTTGTAAATAACTCTAAGCAGCTTCCCTGACGCGTTCTGGTATATGTTGTAAATAACTCTAAGCAGCTTTCCTGACGCGTTCTGGTATATGTTGTAAATAACTCTAAGCAGCTTCCCTGACGCGTTCTGGTATATGTTGTAAATAACTCTAAGCAGCTTCCCTGACGCGTTCTGGTATATGTTGTAAATAACTCTAAGCAGCTTCCCTGACGCGTTCTGGTATATGTTGTAAATAACTCTAAGCAGCTTCCCTGACGCGTTCTGGTATATGTTGTAAATAACTCTAAGCAGCTTCCCTGACGCGTTCTGGTATATGTTGTAAATAACTCTAAGCAGCTTTCCATTTATGCCTGACGCGATTAGTTTCATCCAAAGTGAGCATTGGTCAACTAAGTCAAAGGCTTTCTTGTAATCAATAAATGCACAGTAAAGCCTTTTCTTGTTTTGTGTATACAATTGAATGATATTATGTAAGGCAAATATATGATCCAATGTTGAGAATCCTGACCTAAAACCCGCTTGTTCATCTCCAATTGAACTTTCCAAAAAGTTTCCTAGACGCTCATTCAATACTGCCGTAAACAGTTTTCCTAGGCAACTAAGAAGAGTTATTCCTCTATAATTGTCTGCATCATTTAACTGACCCTTTGTTTTTATACAGAGGCATATCCATTCTAATTTTCCAGTTGGTTGGAGTTGTCAGTTATACCTGACTCAAACATAGCATCGAAGAAATTGGTGATCTTCAGAAATTCGTTTAGAATCTCATCAATACCATAGGCCTTGCTATTTGTTTAGTTTATTTATCTGGTTTTAACTCCGTTAATGCAAATTATCCTATTCACGCACCCCTATTGGTGCTGTTGTCGGAAATAATAACTTCGGTATGCATGCGAAGTTATTATTTCCAACAAAAGTCGTCACCAAAATTCCGATTTATTGCTTCTGAATCCGTGGACTTCTTGGTATCTGATCCAGTACCATGATAAAATAACAAATGACGACGACGAGGGAGAAGGTGCTGTACAAACACCATTTGTTTATAAAAAAACACCATTATTACAGCGTCCATTTCTGCAAGGCATTTGAGCAGCGGATAACTAAAACCGGCGATAAGTCACGTGACCTGCTGAGACTGAACTAAATACTCAACTGATTGGTTCGCTTATATTAAATTTGATGTTCCCTGCTATTGACCTAATGCCCTGTTCGTTGTTTGGAGAAAGGAATCATTTCCGATGATTTTTCAGCTTTTGGGGTGTGTCACAGAAGAAACATGCAAGGCTTTCTAAACTGTTCACCGTGACATCTTGACAAGTTATTAGCGCCGACAGACTTCGGAGAACCGGAATATATCCTTTAGTAACATGTTTTCAACTTTGAAGCTGGGATGACGTGCTTTCACCATCAAGAGTTTCCCTCATATATGGATTATTTTAATCCCGTCTGTCTTTCAGACCTTGGGACTTTTTCTAAGGTTTAATGGAATCCATAATGTATTTTGCCTAGGCGATGGCCGACCGAATCCGTGTAGCTTCTGGCCAATATCCCAATATCTACCTGTCGTCGCCGAAATGATGCAGTTTCTCTGGCTTTGCTGGGCTGACGCTTCCTCTGCCACCTTTTTCTGTGGTGATATCTCTTCTCTGCTTCAGCACAGTATTGATTCAAAAGACTCTTGCCGATATCACTGCAATAACTTGTCAGCCACACGGTGGAAGTCGCCGATAGTGGCAAACTATCTCCGTTGTGTCCAAGTCAAAGTTGTAATGTTACCGAGCGTGACAATCAATGTATAACATACGGTTCGATGGTGCTTTCAGCAGTTTGCGCGGTCGCAGTGTGTCTCCGTGTATCACTATTGGATGATGACACTTGTGGAGTGCGGAGATAACTATTCACTGGGTGCAGACACAGATGTATCCGACCGTACACTAACAGCTGGGACGTGTTTCTTCAGAGTTGTCCGTGCTGCACGCAAACACTTAGACGTATCAGTGTCAGCTGCGTTTTGTATTGACATGTGTAATACCACCTGTGTAAAGTAAAGTCCTACCGACAGTTCTGCGTCCACCTGTGTTAGGGAACACCTATATTTTGATAGGACAGTTGGTGACGAAAGTTTCCGTGGTAGTCGTTAATGATTTTTACAATCTTGCCATTCCTTTCACTACCTCTGACCTACGTTGGATAAAAAGTGGCCTAATAATGTGAGTTTTGCTGAACAAATACTGAACCACATAAGGCAAACTGTTAACCAAAGGGAAGCATTCACTTTTTTTAAAGAGACTATCAAGGGCGGGTCCAGCCGGCGTTTTTTTTTGGGGGGGGGGCAACCAGTTTGAGCGGACCTTACCTAGGTACCCCCAATTTCGCATTTCCCCCCGGATTTTGGCCACTTTATTTTGCAATCACACGATTTCTAATGATTTCTGTTTTTTTTTTTAGCTTTTCGACCTTTTGGGATATCAAAAAAGGTGTACCTATGTTTTCGTTCCAGACTGCAAGGAAAAAAAACATGAAAAAATGTGTGCTGAATCAAGCCGGCTTTGCTCTTAAAGGGATTATACGGGTTTTCCCCAAAATAATTGAGTTACATAGTAAAACGTACTTATAAAGGTGGTAGAAGTCCCACGGTAGCCACATTTTTCTGGAAATGACCTCTTCTGTACGTAAGGACATTCCAAGGTGCGCGGTGATGCTACCGCGTATTTTCCGCAGGACCGGCTGAGGCAGAGCCAGTCATCTCTTTTATGCTAATAAAAACACCTCACATATGGCATATTTCCGGTAAAATAAGCAATATTTGAAAGTACATAAACTTGTTTTGTTCCAACGACAGCAGCAGTTACCTAGTTTTCCCATACAATTATATATTTTTCATGAATTTGCATGCCAAAACATTAATACGCCACCACCAAATTCTCAACGCTAAAGGCCAGAGAAAAGAAAACCACAAAAACACAAAACCTCAACGAACAGTGTGTAGTAATACAAAGTCCCGTCAGTTTTGAATTGCATAATAATTTTGTGATCCAGCGTAGGGCTTGCAGATAATTCAAAACTCTAAAATTGATCTTAAGATAAAAGTGGTGGACAGTAGTGCCGATCAAGTACTCGTTATCTGATACTAGTCTCGAAAAACGCCCAAGTTTTAACGCTGATAATTTCTGAAATAATGGACTAAATGAACATTGAGGTCCATGTTATATGTCTTAAACGTGTTTAAAGCTCATACAACTGCAAAAGAGTGCATTTACTTTCGGGACGGAAACCCGTATAATCTCTTTAAAGGGACTGTCCCACCTTTCCAAAAGTTGTCAAATGTACGCTGCTTGTGGTGCAAAATATTAAGCAATTGCTGCCGAACACGATTATGACATTTGTTTCTCGCAAACAGTGCTCAATTTAATAAAAAGTTAAGTTTTAATATTTGGGTTGATGACGTCATATTGAGCTCTAGAGAGCTACACATAAATCCTTCATATTCTGATTCAAGGATAGACTTTTGCCGGTATGACGTCACAACTCGTTTTGGTGACGCAAAATTCTTGTGACGTCACATGTAAAAATAGGATTTTTCTTCTTCAAATTTTAACAAATTGCTACTTTTTTGCTCGCAAAAACGAATGCCAGAACCGTAATCAGGACACTCTTTTCCATCATTCCACGTACTTTTCTCAAGGTGCACTATTCCCTTTAACTGAGACCTTGAGCCTTAAACTCAATTGCTCGTACTGCAAATGGCGGAGGTAGAACACCGGCGTAGTGGCTTAGCCCTGAGCGACGGCTATATATGTAGTTTGTCTTCTTTATTCTTGTATTGCCTTCCTCAAGCGCATGGTAGCAAAGTTATGGCAGCACTAAAGCCAGTATTCATGGTTCATGAATGCCTTGTGTTGTAGTTGATGTGGCAAATGTTTCCGCCTTCCCAGGTTGCCGCTGACTGCGTTTCGTTCCGGCAGGAGAGCGGATAGCGGTGTAGTGAATGACCCCGTCTGATAACCTGTTCCAGGGATGTGAACGTCACGATGGGGGGGGGGGGGGCAATTCAACTTTGATCTCGTCTTGAGAGAAACCCAACCCCCCTATGGAAGATTCCTTTGCATATTTGGGCTGTTCTCGTCTTGGCGAATCTTTTGCCATCAAACATTTTTCTCACCAAGCAAAATAAAGTCTTTTAGCCAAAAATGTGCCTGAAAAGTGGAGGGGGCCAGGGACGGTTCTCCCATGTAGGCAAGGTAGGCAATGCCTACCCAGTTCGGTAGCATTCTTCCGATACCGATATTTATCTTCCCTTCTTTTCATTTCATTTTTTTGTCTGTTCTTATTCATTAATATGGTTTTCTGCAATCGCAATTGGCTTATCTTGGAGCAAATTTCCCAAATTTTCCAAGAAAATTTCCTTCGAAACCATAAATTAAACGTAAATGTAAGAAAACCCTTGTCTAAGCTTGCCTACCTCGTCCTACTAGATTCTCGACCAGCCTGTGTACAAATCTATTGGGTTCTGCCGTAGGAAATTTCTGTAAGTTAGGCAAAATCCACTAGAAAATGGAGAAGAGTACACCTTTCATAAGCGCAATAACTTCACCAAATAAATATGACTGCAATACCAATTATTATTTTAGGCTCGTAGTCGCTTGCCACATAGGGGTTCAATTATTATTTATTAAAAAAAAAAATCAACTATTATTCCAAACGATGATAACGCCATCTAGGTATTATTTTAACAACTGTAGCTTAGTCACCTATATAATCGTCTCGCGGTTTTGTGACGCCTGGTTTCAGTTGTGTTCCGTGACGTTCTTCGTGTTGCTCATAGTGCGCGCTAGCGCTTAACGCGAAGTAAAGTGCGGATATCAACTAGCGGATATGTTTTGTATTTGCGTTCCGCCCTAGCCTGGCCCTGAACTGGACGGTGCTCGCTCGCTCTTTGCCAATCCACGTGTGTTACTGGTGTAGGTATGGCAATACAATTGGCCTGTGGGGACGTTTTTATGACAATGCTGCCTTGCCTACCTAGTCTCAAGGGCCCAGCGCCGCCCCTGGAAGGGGCCATAGCCCCCCGGCCCCACTGTTCCTACGCACATTATCTGTTCTCTCCGGCTGCTGCTGACTGCGTTCTGGTTCGGCAGGGGAACGGATAGCGGTGTACATGGCCTTCTGCGACGGTCTGTTCAACATCTCACACTCGCTGGACCACCTGCACTACGTCATCCAGCGAGACCACGTGACGCCAGCCGGACTGTGCGTCTTCTACGCCATGTTTCTAGTGGAGTTCATGACGTCACAGGTGGGTTGATACCGCTAACCTTGAAAAATCGAGCCAGTGCTCAATGTCACACTGGGATGCTTATCGATCCGCATAACTGTGCAAGGCAAGAATGGCAAGGTGAGCGAGACAAAAGCTGTACACTGTGTGATCGTCGTGTGATTCAGATTTGGCTCCACTTCTATTGGATATTATTGCATGGTGGCTGTGATTGGACTAATAATATGTTGTCTTAAGTTATGATGGGTAAATCGCTGTTTCAAAAGCACTAATCAGTGATTGATTAAACATACTGTTGATTCTTAGTAATTCAATGATCGGTGCTACTTAGACCCTGTCTCTTCCACACATATTTCACGGAACAATTTCTCGAAACCCTTTTATCCGTTATTATAGACGTGCTTTTTATGGCTGATTCATACCTGCGTTTTAATAACCATTTATTAGAAACCACCTTATTAAGTCAGCTGCCCAGCCATTAAGGGAACTCATATCCGACGAACTTTAAGTAAAATGGACGAAAGTTTCTGGTCGGAATTGTTTGTGAAGGGAAAGCATGTTATGTAAACATTAAAATGCAAATTAACCAATTATCATAGCTTCGACGAACAACTTTCACTTTGAAACCCCATTCTAAAATTATGCTGTGAATGTGATGCTTTTAATTCAAAGAGATGTCAGATCTCGTAATTCAAGGACCCATTTGGAAGTTTTGATGAGGTGAACTTAGGATGAATAGTAGATCGAGTGATGCTAGTTATAATCGTGTCGTAAAAACGAGATGTGATTTGAAATGCATGCCATTTTTGTATCTACATATATGCCACTAATGAGTGGGGTGCTCAACCACAACAGCTTGTCTTGACAGCTGTACACTTAACAGCTGTTACAGCTGTTAATGGAGATACCAAGTAAAGACGCACTGCGCAGCGACCAAGAGGCGCCGCTCCCTTGTTCATTATCTGTTCAATGACGCATTGATGCCGTAGCCATCCATGTAGCCGGCCGGGTCGATGTGATAGGATTACCTCGGTAATCACTCCAGTTTCATTATTGCCACCGTGCCGTGTATCGAATGAACTGTCATCTGCCGTAGACAGGCTCTCAGAGGTGGGTAATGGGCATCGGACAGGTATCGAACTGCCGTGGACAGGCTCAGAGGTGGGTAATGGGTATCGGACAGGTATCGAACTGCCGTAGACAGGCTCAGAGGTGGGTAATGGGTATCGGACAGGTATCGAACTGCCGTAGACAGGCTCAGAGGTGGGTAATGGGTATCGGACAGGTATCGAACTGCCGTAGACAGGCTCAGAGGTGGGTAATGGGCATCGGGCAGGTATCGAACTGCTCCCAATACGCTGAGGAGTCTGGCTGCTCCAGACAAGCCGAGGAGTCTGGCCGCTCCAGACATACCGAGTAACGTGGCTGCTCCAGACATACCGAGGAGTCTGGCTGCTCCAGACATGCCGAGGAGTCTGGCCGCTCCAGACATATCGAGGAGTCTGGCTGCTCCAGACATACCGAGGAGTCTGGCTGCTCCGGGCATGCCGAGTAACGTGGCTGCTCCAGACATACCGAGGAGTCTGGCTGCTCCAGACATACCGAGGAGTCTGGCTGCTCCAGACATACCGAGGAGTCTGGCAGCTCCAGACATACCGAGGAGTCTGGCTGCTCCAGATATACCGAGGAGTCTAGCCGCTCCAGATATACCGAGGAACGTGGCTGCTCCAGACATACCGAAGAGTCTGGCTGCTCCACATATACCTGTTTGGTTATCAGTGTATTCGAGGACACGAGCAGTAGCACATCCACGCGCGCGCGTCACCTCCACTCCACTGACCTTGGACGGCGCTGCTGCGCCGCCTCGCGTCCCGGCCGCCCACACGGGCGGATCCAGGACGGTCGGGAGGGAGGGTAGGTTACACATATGCCAACATATACACATACCAACATATAAACATACATATACACATATCCCAACATATCCCAACACCTGCCCCCAGACGCTGAGGCGGGAACGATTACTGCGTCTCAAGTTCACATACAACTCAACAGCCACACACAGCTACGCACCAATAACATAGAAACAAATATGTATCACAATAGAACACAGCTCGCCCCAGGTAGCTATCGTATTTAAGTCTCGTATGTGTTTACTCCCCAACGCACGTGCAGACGGCGCGGCGGCCCACGCGGCCGCGTACTGCGCCGCATGGCTGGCCGCGCCGGCACAGTGCCGGCTGTGGCTGCCGGTAACGGCTTCAGCGCGCCAGCTCCACCTGCCGCCCGGTCCCGCGACGGCTGTGCCGGCTGACTCAGCGTCCGCCGCGCATTGCTACCCGCCGCACGCGGGCCCGGCGCCGTCTCCGATACCAGCGGGCGGTGTGGCCACAGGAAACGGCGATTTCGCCAGTGCAGATGCCTCGTTCGGCATCTTAACCGAGTATGATCAGCGGGCGCCGATGGCCACCACGACGCCGGTGCGGTCCCATCGTCCCGTGACCAGGTCCTGGACATCCACCCTGCAGTAGATGCCGAGACGAGACAGGGGACGGGATCCCTGTCGTGACGCCGCCGGGCGCCTTGATGCAGCTCGTCCGCTCGCGCGTCACAGTCGTCCGTCATCCGCTGCCACTGCGGTGCGAAAGCGCGATGATGCACCGACAGGGGCGTCTGGACAGGATGGCCGAACAGCACCTGAGCCGGTAACCTTCCGCCGGCCCTCGGGGTGTTCCGGATCTCCAGCAGGCCTCGAGCCAGCTGCTCCTCGTCGAACGTTCCTCCATGTGGCGCGGCGATCACCAGCTTTTTGACGGACTTAACGGCCGTCTCGGCGTGTCTGTTGGACTGTGGGTGACCCGGCGATGACATCTGATGGCGCACCTCCCATATATCCAGGAAACGGCGCACCGTTGACGAGGCAAACTGCGGCCCTTCATCGCTCCGCAGAACGGCAGGCACCCCCATCAGAGAGAAGAGGTGACGAAGCTCGCGAGTGAGCTGGTTAGCCGACGCGGTTCGATGGCACAAGGAGACGTACGGCCATCCGGACAGCCTGTCGGCGCATACCAGGAACGTGCGACCAGCGACGTGAACATAGTCCGCGGAGACAGATTCGAATACTCGTGAAGGCGCCAGAATTTCCTGCCACATCGGCTCTCGTGGCTGACTGGGCCGCATCGTGCGGCACACGTCGCAGGCTAACACGATGTTTGCGACGTCGCGGTCTATGCCGGGCCAGTAGACACAGAGGCGCGCGCGTCTGCGGGTCCTCTCGACTCCCTGATGTGACGCATGCAGCTGGCGCAGCACATCCCGCCTCATGTCTGACGGAATGACGAGCCTCGACCCGTACACCAACAGACCGTCGTCCACTGCCAGCATGCTGCGCACGCCCCAGTAGGGACGCACCTCAGGCGGCGGCTCATGGCAGTGTTCCGGGAAGCCGTGCAGTGCTGTGTCACGCAGCTTCAAATACTCGGGATCGCGTGCAGCAGCGGCCCTGACTTTCTCCAGCGCCGAGTCCATCAGCGGCGCCAGCCGCTCCCTATCCTCTGGTGCTCTCGGCCTGCAGAGCGGCGATCACCGCAGAGTGTAGCGGGTCCGAGTCTGGCTCAGCCACCTCGTCCCCGGCCACCGGATCGCTGACAGGCGCCCGAGAGAGCGCGTCTGGGATCTTGTGATCGGCGCCTCTCTGCCAGCTCGCGATGAAGCGGTAGGCAGTCAGCCGGAGGCGCATCCGCTGTAGCCGCGGATGTTCAATGTCCGCGAGCCGCTTGCAGTTCAGGATCGATACGAGCGGCCGATGGTCAATAATGACGTCAAACTGCGGCAGGCCCGCAATAATACATGTGACACTTTTTGCAGGCCCACAAACCGGCGGCGAGCTCGACCTCGATGACGGCGTACCGCGTCTCCACGTCAGTCAGGAAACGTGAGCCGCAGTGCACCAGGCGCCACACGTCTCCGTGGCGCAATACCGAGGAAAGTGGCTGCTCCAGAATACCGAGGAACGTGGCTGCTCCAGAATACCGAGGAACGTGGCTGCTCCAGACATACCGAGGAGTCTGGCCGCTCCAGACATACCGAGGAGTCTGGCAGCTCCAGACATACCGAGGAGTCTGGCTGCTCCAGACATACCGAGGAACGTGGCTGCTCCAGACATACCGAGGAGTCTGGCTGCTCCACATATACCAAGGAGTCTGGCTGCTCCAGACATACCGAGGAGTCTGGCTGCTCCAGATATACCGAGGAGCCTGGCTGCTCCAGACATACCGAGGAGTCTGGCTGCTCCAGACATACCGAGGAGCGTGGCTGCTCCAGACATACGGAGGAACGGGGCTGCTCCAGACATACCGAGGAGCGTGGCTGCTCCAGACATACGGAGGATCGGGGCTGCTCCAGACATACCGAGGAGTCTGGCTGCTCCAGACATACCGAGGAGCCTGGCTACTCCAGAATACCGAGGAGTCTGGCCGCTCCAGACATACCGAGGAGTCTGGCTGCTCCAGACATACCGAGGAACGTGGCTGCTCCAGACATACCGAGGAACTTGGCTGCTCCAGACATACCGAGGAGTCTGGCTGCTCCAGACATACCGAGGAACGTAGCTGCTCCAGACATACCGATGAGTCTGGCCGCTCCAGACATACCGAGGAGTCTGGCTGCTCCAGACATACCGAAGAACGAGGCTGACCCAGACATGCCGAGGAGTCTGGCTGCTCCAGACATACCGAGGAGTCTGGCAGCTCCAGACATACCGAGGAGTCTGGCCGCTCCAGACATACCGAGGAGTCTGGCAGCTCCAGACATACCGAGGAGTCTGGCTGCTCCAGACATACCGAGGAACGTGGCTGCTCCAGACATACCGAGGAGTCTGGCTGCTCCACATATACCAAGGAGTCTGGCTGCTCCAGACATACCGAGGAGTCTGGCTGCTCCAGATATACCGAGGAGCCTGGCTGCTCCAGACATACCGAGGAGTCTGGCTGCTCCAGACATACCGAGGAGCGTGGCTGCTCCAGACATACGGAGGAACGGGGCTGCTCCAGACATACCGAGGAGCGTGGCTGCTCCAGACATACGGAGGATCGGGGCTGCTCCAGACATACCGAGGAGTCTGGCTGCTCCAGACATACCAAGCCTGGTCTGGTCTGGAGTCTGGAGTCAGACTGCGTTAAAGCAGACGGAACATCCAGCGGAACCCCGGCAAGCAAACGATCACTTCTGAACGGAACCGAACGGAGCGAAAATCCGGTTTGCTTGCCAACAACATGTCTACTCAAAGCCGACAGGAGCGGTTCTCTGGAGATTAAGCGAAGCCTTGCATTAGCGGGAGCTGTGACGGCGGACAGCCAGATGTGCGGTGAATAGTCGCCATTTGTCACTGGTGATCGATTCAAATCATATGGGAAGGCTGGCGGGAACGATATGAGAGATTGATTCATCCGCACGGGGGCGTTAGCAATAACCCCGTGAATGGCGTCGGAGGTGGGCGATGTGTCCGTGATTTTGACGCCAGGGTTTGAGCGGTAATGAGAGAGGTGAGAGAGGTGAGAGAGGTGAGGTGAGAGAGGTGAGAGAGGTGAGGTGAGAGAGGTGAGAGAGGTGAGAGAGGTGAGAGAGGTGAGAGAGGTGAGAGAGGTGAGAGAGGTGAGAGAGGTGAGAGAGGTGAGAGAGGTGAGATTGGTGAGAGAGGTGAGATTGGTGAGAGAGGTGAGATTGGTGAGAGAGGTGAGAGAGGTGAGAGAGGTGAGAGAGGTGAGAGAGGTGAGAGAGGTGAGAGAGGTGAGAGATGTGAGATAGGTGAGAGAGGTGAGAGAGGTGAGAGAGGCGAGAGAGGCGAGAGAGGCGAGAGAGGTGAGAGAGGTGAGAGAGGTGAGAGAGGTGAGAGAGGTGAGAGAGGTGAGAGAGGTGAGAGGTGAAAGAAGTGAGAGAGGTGAGAGGTGAGAGAGGTGAGAGAAGTGAGAGCAGTGAGAGAAGTGAGAGAAGTGAGAGAAGTGAGAGAAGTGAGAGAAGTGAGAGAAGTGAGAGAAGTGAGAGAAGTGAGAGAGATGATATAGGTGAGATAAGAGAGAGGTAAGAAAGGTGAGAGGTGAGAGAGATGAGCAAGGTGAGAGAGGTGAGAGAGGCGATAGAGGCGATACATGCGAAGAGAGGTGAGAGAGGTGAAAGAAGTGAGAGAGGTGGTAGAGGTGAGAGAGGTGAGAGAGGTGAGAGAGGAGAGAGAGGTGAGAGAGGTGAGAGAGGTGAGAGAGGTGAGGGAGGCGAGAGAGGTGAGAGAGGTGAGAGCGGTGATAGAGGTGAGAAAGGTGAGAGGTGAGAGAAGTGAGAGCGATGAGAGAGGTAAGAGAGGTGAGAGGTGAGATAGGTGAGAATTGAGATAGGCGATATAGGTGAGTGAGGTGAGTGAGGTGAGTGAGGTGAGTGAGGTGAGTGAGGTGAGTGAGGTGAGTGAGGTGAGTGAGGTGAGTGAGGTGAGTGAGGTGAGTGAGGTGAGTGAGGTGAGTGAGGTGAGTGAGGTGAGTGAGGTGAGAGAGGTGAGATGGGTGAGAAAGGTGAGAGTGAGAGAGGTGAGATATGAGAGGTGAGCGATCAGAGGTGAGAAAGGTGAGAGAGGTAAGAGATGTGAGAGAGGTGAGATGGGTGAGAAAGGTGTGAGAAGTGGGAGAGGTGAGAGAGGTGGGAGAGGTGAGAGAGGTGGGAGAGAGGTGAGATAGGTGAGAGAGGTGAGAGAGGTGAGAGAGGTGAGAGGGGTGAGAGAGGTGAGAGAGGTGAGAGGTGAGAGAGGTGAGAGAGGTGAGAGAGGTGAGAGAGGTGAGAGAGGTGAGAGAGGTGAGAGAGGTGAGAGAGGAGAGAGAGGTGAGAGAGGTGAGAGAGGTGAGAGAGAGGTGAGAGAGGTGAGAGAAGTGAGAGAAGTGAGAGAGGTGAGAGAGGTGAGAGAGGTGAGAGAGGTGAGAGAGGTGAGAGAGGTGAGAGAGGTGAGAGAGGTGAGAGAGGTGAGAGAGGTGAGAGTGGTGAGAGTGGTGAGAGTGGTGAGAGTGGTGAGAGGTGAGAATGGTGAAAGAGATGAGAGAGGTGAGAGAGGTGAGAGAGGTGGGAGAGGTGAGAGAGGTGAGAGCGGTGAGAGAGGTGAGAGAGGTAAGAGAGGTGATAGGTGAGAGAGGTGAGTATGTGATATAGGTGAGATAGGTGAGAGAGATGAGAGAGGTGAGAGATGTGAGAGAGGTGAGAGAGGTGAGAGAGGTGAGAGAGGTGAGAGAGGTGAGAGAGGTGAGAGAGGTGAGAGAGGTGAGAGAGGTGAGAGAGGTGAGAGGCGAGAGAGGTGAGAGAGGTGAGAGAGGTGAGAGAGGTGAGAGAGGTGAGAGAGGTGAGAGAGGTGAGAGAGGTGAGAGAGGTGAGAGAGGTGAGAGAAGTGAGAGAAGTGAGAGAGGTGAGTGAGGTGAGTGAGGTGAGTGAGGTGAGTGAGGTGAGTGAGGTGAGTGAGGTGAGTGAGGTGAGTGAGGAGAGATGGGTGAGAGAGGTGAGAGAGGTGAGATGGGTGAGAAAGGTGAGAGAGTGAGAGAGGTGAGATATGAGAGGTGAGAGATCAGAGGTGAGAGAGGTGAGAGAGGTGAGAGAGGTAAGAGAGGTGAGAGAGGTGAGATGGGTGAGAAAGGTGTGGGAAGTGGGAGAGGTGAGAGAGGTGGGAGAGAGGTGAAAGAGGTGAGATAGGTGAGAGAGGTGAGAGAGGTGAGAGAGGTGAGAGGTGAGAGAGGTGAGATATGTGAGAGAGAGGCGAGAGGTGAGAGAGGTGAGAGAGGTGAGAGAGAGGCGAGAGGTGAGAGAGGTGAGAGAGGTGAGAGAGGTGAGAGAGGTGAGAGAGGTGAGAGAGGTGAGAGAGGTGAGAGAGGTGAGAGAGGTGAGAGAGAAGTGACAGAGGTGAGAGAGGTGAGAGAGGTGGGAGAGGTGAGAGAGGTGAGAGAGGTGAGAGAGGTGAGAGAGGTGAGAGAGGTGAGAGAGGTGAGAGAGGTGAAAGAGGTGAGAGAGGTGAGAGAGGTGAGAGAGGTGAGAGAAGTGAGAGAGGTGAGAGAGAGGTGAGAGAGGTGAGAGAGGTGAGAGAGGTGAGAGAGGTGAGAGAGGTGAGAGAGGTGAGAGAGGTGAGAGAGGTGAGAGGTGAGAGAGGTGAGAGGTGAGGGAGGTGAGAGAGAGAGGTGAGAGGTGAGAGAGGTGAGAGGTGAGAGAGGTGAGAGAGGTGAGATAGGTGAGAGAGAGGTGAGATAGATGAGAGAGGTGAGAGAGGTGAGAGAGGTGAGAGAGGTGAGAGAGGTGAGAGAGGTGAGAGAGGTGAGAGAGGTGAGAGAGGTGAGAGTGGTGAGAGTGGTGAGAGTGGTTAGAGAGGTGAGAATGGTGAAAGAGATGAGAGAGGTGAGGGAGGTGAGAGAGGTGAGAGAGGTGGGAGAGGTGGGAGAGGTGAGAGAGGTGAGAGAGGTGAGAGAGGTGAGAGAGGTGAGAGAGGTGAGAGAGGTGAGAGAGGTGATAGGTGAGAGAGGTGAGATATGTGATATAGGTGAGATAGGTGAGAGAGATGAGAGAGGTGAGAGAGGTGAGAGAGGTGAGAGAGGTGAGAGAGGTGAGAGAGGTGAGAGAGGTGAGAGAGGTGAGAGAGGTGAGAGAAGTGAGAGAGGTGAGAGAGGTGAGAGAGGTGAGAGAGGTGAGAGAGGTGAGAGAGGTGAGAGAGGTGAGAGAGGTGAGAGATGTGAGAGAGATGAGAGATGTGAGAGAGGTGAGAGAAGTGGGAGAGGTGGGAGAGGTGAGAGAGGTGAGAGAGGTGAGAGAGGTGAGAGAGGTGAGAGAGAGAGGTGATAGAGAGGTGAGAGAGGTGAGAGAGGTGAGAGAGGTAAGAGAGGTGAGAGAGGTGAGAGAGAGGTGAGAAAGGTGAGAGGTGAGAGGTGAGAGAGGTGTGAGAGAGGTGAGAGAGGTGAGAGAGGTGAGAGAGGTGAGAGAGGTGAGAGAGGTGAGAGAGGTGAGAGAGGTGAGAGAGGTGAGAGAAGTGAGAGAGGTGAGAGAGGTGAGGGAGGTGAGAGAGGTGAGAGAGGTGAGAGAGGTGAGAGAGGTGAGAGTGGTGAGAGTGGTGAGAGTGGTGAGAGAGGTGAGAATGGTGAAAGAGATGAGAGAGGTGAGAGAGGTGGGAGAGGTGGAGAGAGGTGAGAGAGGTGAGAGAGGTGAGAGAGGTGAGAGAGGTGAGAGAAGTGAGAGAGGTGAGAGAGGTGAGAGAGGTGAGAGAGGTGAAAGAGGTGATAGGTGAGAGAGGTGAGATATGTGATATAGGTGAGAGAGGTGAGAGAGGTGAGAGAGGTGAGAGAGGTGAGAGAGGTGAGAGAGGTGAGAGAGGTGAGAGAGGTGAGAGAGGTGAGAGAGAGGTGAGAGAGGTAAGATAGGTGAGAGAGAGGTGAGAGAGGTGATAGAGGTGAGAGAGGTGAGAGAGGTGATATAGGTGAGAGTGGTGAGAGTGGTGAGAGAGGTGAGAATGGTGAAAGAGATGAGAGAGGTGAGAGAGGTGAGAGAGGTGAGAGAGGTGAGAGAGGTGAGATAGGTGAGAGAGGTGAGATGGATGAGAGAGGTGAGAGAGGTGAGAGAGGTGAGAGAGGTGAGAGAGGTGAGAGAGGTGAGAGAGGTGAGAGAGGTGAGATAGGTGAGATAGGTGAGAGAGGTGAGAGGTGAGAGAGGTGAGAGAGGTGAGAGAGGTGAGAGAGGTGAGAGAGGTGAGAGAGGTGAGAGAGGTGAGATAGGTGAGATAGGTGAGATAGGTGAGAGGGGTGAGAGAGGTGAGAGAGGTGAGAGAGGTGAGAGAGGTGAGAGAGAGGTGAGAGAGAGGTGAGAGAGAGGTGAGAGAGGTGAGAGAGGTGAGAGAGGTGAGAGAGGTGAGAGTGGTGAGAGTGGTGAGAGTGGTGAGAGAGGTGAGAATGGTGAAAGATGAGAGAGGCGAGAGAGGTGGGAGAGGTGAGAGAGGTGAGAGAGGTGAGAGAGGTGAGAGAGTTGAGAGAGGTGAGAGAGGTAAGAGAGGTGAGAGGTGAGTGAGATAATAGGTGAAAGAGGTGAGATATGTGATATAGGTGAGATAGGTGAGAGAGGTGAGAGAGGTGAGAGAGGTGAGAAAGGTGAGAGAGGTGAGAGAGGTGAGAGAGGTGAGAGAGGGAGAGGTGAGATGGGTGAGAGAGGTGAGAGAGGTGAGAGAGGTGAGATAGGTGAGAGAGGTGAGAGAGGTGAGAGAGGTGAGAGAGGTGAGAGAGGTGAGATAGGTGAGAGAGGTGAGAGAGGTGAGAGAGGTGAGAGAGGTGAGAGAGGTGAGAGAGGTGAGAGAGGTGAGATGGGTGAGAGAGGTGAAAGAGGTGAGAGAGGTGAGAGAGGTGAGAGAGGTGAGATAGGTGAGAGAGGTGAGAGAGGTGATAGAGGTGAGAGAGGTGAGAGAGGTCAGATTGATGAGAGAGGTGAGAGATGTGAGAGGTGAAAGAAGTGAGAGAGGTGAGAGAGGTGAGAGGTGAGAGAAGTGAGAGCAGTGAGAGAAGTGAGAGAAGTGAGAGAAGTGAGAGAAGTGAGAGAAGTGAGAGAAGTGAGAGAAGTAAGAGAGATGATATAGGTGAGATAAGAGAGAGGTAAGAAAGGTGAGAGGTGAGAGAGATGAGCAAGGTGAGAGAGGTGAGAGAGGTGAGAGAGGCGATACATGCGAAGAGAGGTGAGCGAGGTGAAAGAAGTGAGAGAGGTGGTAGAGGTGAGAGAGGTGAGAGAGGTGAGAGAAGTGAGAGAGGTGAGAGAGGCGAGAGAGGTAAGAGAGGTAAGAGAGGTGAGAGAGGTGAGAGAGGTGAGAGCGGTGATAGAGGTGAGAGAGGTGAGAGAGGTGAGAGGTGAGAGAAGTGAGAGCGGTGAGATAGGTGAGAGAGGTGAGAGGTGAGATAGGTGAGAATTGAGATAGGTGATATAGGTGAGATAGGTGAGATAGGTGAGTGAGGTGAGTGAGGTGAGTGAGGTGAGTGAGGTGAGTAAGGTGAGTGAGGTGAGTGAGGTGAGTGAGTTGAGTGAGGTGAGTGAGGTGAGTGAGGTGAGTGAGGTGAGTGAGGTGAGATGGGTGAGAGAGGTGAGAGAGGTGAGATGGGTGAGAAAGGTGAGAGTGAGAGAGGTGAGATATGAGAGGTGAGAGATCAGAGGTGAGAGGTGAGAGATGAGAGAGGTGAGAGAGGTGAGAGAGAGGTGAGAGAGGTGAGAGAGGTGAGAGAGGTGAGAGTGGTGAGAGTGGTGAGAGTGGTGAGAGAGGTGAGAATGGTGAAAGAGATGAGAGAGGTGAGAGAGGTGAGAGAGGTGAGAGAGGTGAGAGAGGTGAGAGAGGTGAGAGAGGTGATAGGTGAGAGAGGTGAGATATGTGATATAGGTGAGATAGGTGAGATAGGTGAGATAGGTGAGAGAGATGAGAGAGGTGAGAGAGGTGAGATAGGTGAGAGAGGTGAAAGAGGGATGAGAGATGAGAGAGGTGAGAGAGGCGAGAGAGGTGAGAGAGGTGAGAGAGGTGAGAGAGGTGAGAGAGGTGAGAGAGGTGAGAGAGGTGAGAGAGGTGAGAGAGGTGATATAGGTGAGAGAGGTGAGAGAGGTGAGATAGGTGAGATAGGTGAGATAGGTGAGATAGGTGAGAGAGGTGAGAGATGTGAGAGAGGTGAGAGAGGTGAGAGAGGTGAGAGAGGTGAGATAGGTGAGAGAGGTGAGAGAGGTGAGAGAGGTGAGAGAGGTGAGAGGGTGAGAGAGGTGAGAGAGGTGAGAGAGGTGAGAGAGGTGAGAGAGAAGTGGGAGCTGAGTGGTGGTGGTGAGGGCGTGTCATTTGTGAAGGCGATTGAATATGAATGTCGGCTTCAGTGTACGTGTCGGAGAGCAGCTGGGCTGCAGCCACTATCAAGGGACGCCACGGACGCGGTGTCAGTGTCAGGTGTTGGCGGTCCGTATTTCATCAGCATACTCTGGCCGGCCGCGTACGCTGCCGGAATACATCATACCCTGCGTCTGATGGTGGGGGCACCGCGCCTCGCAGCGGCCCGGTCGGTCTGCTCGCCGCCCGCCGAGGCACAGTACCAGCGTGGCGTGCAGCCAATCTGCCAGCAGTGCCGCCCACGAGGAGTGATGCTCATGTGACGCTGACACCGCAGGTGACGGTGACAGAGTGTATGTTGTCGGCGTCCCGTCACCCAGGAGTAACAAGGCGCGACAGCGAGGGCGGTGATTGGCGGATCGATAGAGGGTATCGGTCAGCCGCGGTGAATGGGTAGCAGACAGCTGGCAGGTGACCCCGGTGACCGACGGTGAATAAGAGATCACCGTGACCTGGATGTATGCTGTCAGTCAACTGTGAGACGGACGTGAGACAGACTCACGAGCTGTGAGACAGACTCATAAGCCCTCCGTGACTCCATGACGCAAAGGAGCGTCACGGCACGGGCTTCCGTGACAGCGTGGCGTTCTCCTGCACCTGACGTCAGACGAGCCCGCCGTCCTTCAGTCCCGTCACAGCAGTCACGCGGTGGTGACGGATGTGACGACTGACTCCCCAGTCCTCTGTCACACGCCCGTCACACGACCGTCACACGCCCGTCACGCTGCCGTCACGCTCCCGTCATGCTCCCCTGGCGACAGACGAGACCGGTCTCAGCTAAGACAGCTCAGCACCCATCACAGCGGCAGCAGCTGGCGGCAGGTGTCGATCGCCCCCCCCTCCCCGGCTCCTCGGCTCCTCGGTTCCGTTAGAGGCGCGTAGCAGTCAACAGCCGCTCAGCAGCCGCGACTTAGCCGCTCAGTGCAACTGCACACAGCTGCTCTCCCAGCCAAGCATAAACACATCAATGAATATGGCCCTTCTGGCCCCAGTCGGTCACCCACCGGATCCCCACCGGATCCCCACCGGATCCCCACCGGGTCCCCGCCGGATCCCCACCGGATCCACACCGGATCCACACCGGATCCACACCGGATCCACACCGGGTCCACACTGGATCCCCACCGGGTCCCCGCCGGTGGGGATCCTTCAAAACCCATAGATTTAAATAGTTTCTCACATTCGATTTTCAGAGGGAAACAATATAGTCAAAACATCCAACTTGGAGCGGCTAGGCACATAGCGGGCCGCGGCATGTGACGCCAGTGGCTGTGCGATCAGCATCAGTTCGACATGACGTCATGTCGAACATTACTCTGTTCGACATGACGAATAGGTAGCTAGGTACCTATCTGTGTATATATTGAATTATCTTGTGACCTTTCCTTCCGATTTATTTAGTAGTGTGTGCCGATCAGAGCGAATGCATAATGAGTAGGAGTTGAATTTTGATTAGGAAGTGTGAGCTAGCGAGTTAGTTTGTACTTGACATATTGTAGAGTAGTGTGAGCTAATTGTAATAGACTACATGAGTGACCTGAGAATAGAGTGCGGACATACGCACTTGTCGGTAGCGAGCGGCGCCTGATTTAAGCGCATGTGAGCGCTTGTGCGCCAATTGCAAACATGTACGTCCGATGTGTAAAGCGAAAATGAAATAAAATGTCTCTCTCTCTCTCTCTCTCTCTCTCTCTCTCTCTCTCTCTCTCTCTCTCTCTCTCTC